>JASJOG010000142.1:262500-392500 GCA_030142905.1 Heliopora coerulea
TATCCTCAAACCTATTTATAATGACAAACTTCTTGTCACCCCCCCTCACTAAGTGCAGTCTTAAAAAACGTCTCACTGATTCTTGTACCGAAACGGCCTATTTCTTTCGATAATAATTTATATGAACAAGTTGACGGTGTATCGATGGGGTCACCTTTAGGACCAGTTTTGGCCAACATACTGAATTTGAAAAGGTCGTCGTTTCAACTTCGGTTTATCGGAAACCTACTTTTACCGTTTATTCACTAGTTTTGATAGTTTTGTTCCGTTATCGTATAAGCATAGTCTCGTCTATACTCTACTTGATCGCTACTTTAAAATATGCTCTTCCTTTCACCACTTTCACGCTGATGTTCTTAAACTTAAGAAATTATTGCTTAGGAATGGTTATCCTGAGATTTTTCTTGATCGCTGCATCCGTCGTTTTCTTGATCGTCTGTTTTGTCCCCCCACAAAAGAATCTGATTCACCTCCGAAAAATATCATTTATTTTAAGCTTCCTTTCACAGGATCACATGCTCTACAGATCCGAACACAGGTCTCTAAACTATGTTCATCTCCTTTCCCACAAGTTACTTTGCGCTTTATTTTTCAATCTGGAAGACGGTTGTCTGGTTTCTTCCCTTTCAAGGACCGGACCCCCATGTTAATGAGATCGCGTGTTGTCTACAAATATACGTGTCAATGCTGCGGAGCATTGTATTTTGGCCAAACAAGGCGCCACGTACACACGCGTATCTCAGAACACATGGGGGTTTTGCCTTTGACGGGTAAGAAACGAGCAACCACTTCATTTCCTACTTCCAGTATCCAGGCTCATACTCGCCAGACTAATTACGCCATTTCTCCCAACGACTTTTCCATTATTTCTTCCTGCAGGTCTTCCTCTAACTTTGAACTCCTCATTCGTGAGAGTTTACTTATTTCCAAATACAAACCGTCTTTCAACGAAAATATCTCTTCCACACCTCTTTCTCTATTCTAATGCTTTCCTCTTCCGTTTGCATGTCACTTCCTGTCACGTCTCCCAGTTTTCTATTGGTTAGCCGTCTAATTATTCTAAGATGTAATTATAGATTCATATATATAGTTTTTTTCTCATCCATGTAAACCTACACTCTGAAGATGTTGCATGAGGCAACGAAACGTCAGTAAATATGTTTTAAAACTTTTTGACTTTCCTATTTCGCTATGGCGATACACCTAAGAATTCTGAGCTGGGCTCTGATCTTTTTGTTACGATTACGCTTTCCGCCCGGAAAATCAATAGCCAAGATTATTATCGTCGTTTCAAATTTATTACAGTCCGATATCTCATAATTTTATCGTCGATACGCCGATGACACTCTTGGCCTGGTTAAACCTATAGATTTCCCCGCTGTTTTGAACAAATTCAATATTTTTGATAAAAAACTTAACTTCACTGTTAAAAATTTTAAAGATGGGTCTGTTCACTTTTTAGATCTTAATGTTACTGTTTCAGGTATTGATATCTTTCGCAAAGATACTTACACTAGTCAGTATACTCATTTTTCTAGGTTTGAACCTTTGGGGAGCAAAACAGAATGGATCAAATCTCTTTTCTATCAAGCAGTCATGATTTCCAGCGAACCTTATCTCCTTAATAACCAAATCATAAAAATTACAAATTTACGTCATGAAACAGTTTCCCCGCTAACATCAGAAGATCTATCTTTTCCAAACTTAAAACTGAACATCTTTCAAGTATCTCCAAACCAGTTACAGAACCTGATGACACTTTACCTAAAATTTGGTTTCGTGTTCCATACCTCAGTAAAATTGGTGAAAGTCTGGTTAAAGCCTGTATTAAGAAAAAACGCGGAATTTTAAATAAGCCAGCCAAATTCATTGCCGTTTACCAAACT
This sequence comes from Heliopora coerulea, assembly GCA_030142905.1. Taxonomy (NCBI): domain Eukaryota; kingdom Metazoa; phylum Cnidaria; class Anthozoa; order Scleralcyonacea; family Helioporidae; genus Heliopora; species Heliopora coerulea. The sequence continues at coordinate 264,387 of JASJOG010000142.1, forward strand.
AAAAAAAGTATCGTTGCTCAACAATATTCCAACTGCGATCATGTCAATTATCTAACGAATTTCAGTGACCTTTTTGACAATCTCAATGACATGTCTTCTTTCACCAACACCTCTTGTATATAAAAATCACATCACCAATAACTTCGGAATATTATATTGTTGTAAAAATAAAAGTCCTTATTTAATATTACTTTTAGAAGCTCTCTTTATAACGTTTAACAGGCTAGAGTTAAATAATGGCCTAAAGGCATCCAAAGAACGAACACTTTTTCCTAAATATATAATTTCTTTTAAGTGTTAACAGTCATTAGCGGTGGCTTTGCAATCTTCACATGTGTCCTCTGCATTCCAGTTGATGATGTCATCGTTGTAGCTATATAAATCGCATTGCTTGCTTGTCGTTCATTTCGATTCCACAATGACTTTGCAATAAAGTCCAAATATCATCGCAATCATTCATCGTTTGGTTTTCAAGATGTTATTGTTTCTCGGGATTTGTTTTTTACTTTATTTCATAAAATTGTCTGCTTGGTCCGGATTTTGGATATATGTACATCTACATCTACATCTACATCTATGTTTATGTGTATTAATATATGTCACTATGTGTCTTTCCCATGTTTCTGTCTGTGTCTATGTCCATATATGTATATTTATATACATATAAATTTGTATACTTGTGTACACGAAGGAATCTTTTCAAGAGTCTGTCTCGGTTGCATAAAAAGACGACAAATAATGACCTTGTGAATGTTATTACCTGCGTTATATCAACATAAATTTCCAACAGTGGTTCCGAAGCGCCAAAAGCCACTAATGCTCCGGCAAAAGTGGAAGCCTGCCAGAGTCCTAGAAATATCGGTATATTCTTGTGACTAACAGTTTCATGGAAGCACGTTGGGGTGAATGCAAATAGTGAAATGGATCCCGTTCCAGCAACGAATTGGCCAATTAACATTATAGCCAAGTAATACCATTCTGCAATGTAACCTTGGTCACAATCACTTGACACTTTGGTGGTATTCAATGATGTTGAAGTTGTTGTTGATGAATCCAGTTTGGAGCAAAGCAAGGCTGGAACCGATGAATCTGGTGGATTGTATCTTCCAATTATAAAATGCGGTAACGCGAGTAGGAAAAATCCAATAGCTAAGAAATACAGATAATGTAGCAACAAATCAAAATTGAAAGCGCCTATACTTCACATCTGACTGCACAGTATAACAGAGGGACTCCATTAAAGCTAAATTGTTTATCTAAAGGGACTGTTTATATGCATTCTTGTTACTGTGGTTTAGTTTTAAGATAGATGAACGACCTTCAAGCTTTATACTTAAAACAATGATTTCTGAGCCTAAACGGGAATCGAACCCGCAACTTTCTGATTACCGATAAGACGCTTTAACCATGGCAGGGAATAAAACAGAAAAGTAAAAAAATGGAAGAGTTAAAAAAAATGAAATGAAAGCAATTAAGAAAATAGGAGAGCAAGCAGAAAGCGAATAAAAAATTGAAAACGGAATTTAAGGGAAAAGAGGAGGACAAGAAAAAAAGAGAATTAGAGTAAAAGGATACAGAAGGGAATGTAAAGAAGAAGAAGGAAAATGAGAAAGATGTACAGGAGAAGTATTAAGTGGAAGAAAATTGAGATAAATATTTTGCGTTATCAAGATTTAATTTCTAGTCTTAGTAAGGGTTCCTGTTCACTAAAAATCTCATGTATAAAAATGAATCTTTTAACAATTCGCTTCTGATTCAAGGTTATTTCTCGCATAGCCAAAGGAACAATCGAAGTCGATTAATGTAGTTCCCTACGATTTATTTACATAATACTCACATGTCAAAACTCCACCAAGTCCAATCCATCTTACTTTATTTCCAAAACTGCCATAATGTGAAACAATCAATCCTAAAACCACTGCGGCAACATCATTTGCTGCAGCAATCATACCAATTTCAAAACTAGAGAAATTGAATCGCTTTTCGATCTGAGGCATAACTATAGCCAGTACACCAAGGATTGCGAAACCTAAAACGGGTGGATGAATAAACAATGATATTCTTTTGAAACTTTTGGAACTGGGACGTTAAATAGGTTAATCTTCTTGTAAAATACGCTGTCCTTGTCGAGGTCTCAATTTTACTTGCCAGGCTAATTAATTTTAATTAGCAATTAATTTTAATTACGGTTATTTAATCTAATTTTGTTGCCTTATAATCTGTAATATGATAATTTGCAGTTTTTTACCTATACAGAGGGGTAATGGTAGGTACAAGAGACATGAAAGACGTCTCATTTCCAAATTTTGGACCAATCATTCCCATATATGGAAAAAAATAATTAAAACTTTGTTAAGTCTAGAATTCTTGTGAACTGGTTTTCAGCGTTGATCTACACCCCATTCCCTTCTCGCCATTCTATGGTATCAATCATTTTGCAATACTTGAGGAACAGTAATATAATGGGTTCTGGGGGTGCATGTAAATGTTTTAGCTATAGATGCAATTCAACTTTTATTTTAAAATACTATGCAAAGTTTTATTTGCATTTGCTATCCAATGCTGAACCTTGATCAAACTTTTGTCAAACTTCTGTTAGACTTAGAATAAACTACGCAGTTTATTCAAAGTTTATATTTATGCAGCTCACCTAACAAAATGTTCTACAACTGGAATTAGTATTTCGTATCAGGTCTGAAGAGGTTTTGTTCGTGGTTGCCCAAAAGCGAAAAAGCTACAGCTCTTGGTTTCAACTTATGTTACGTTATCTAATCATTTTAATGAATTTTTTAGTGATAGAACTAAATAAACTATAAACTAGAAATATAACTAAATAGAACTATAAAATAGAAAATTTTTTTTGGCTTGTTTGGACAACTTCGTACACGGGAAAATTTCTCAAAGATAAAATATTGATGCAGGGAAATAAAAGTCTTCGTTCGCTAAAATATTGAAAATGCAACTCGAAATGATATGAAGGACACATGTGAAATGGTAAAATGATACTATTCGATAAATATCAGCTCAAATGTTTCGCAAGCCTCTTACAAATTAAGGTTAATAAATTGGGTTAGACTCATTGATAGGCTTTAGTAATAAAGAATCTTCGCATAGATATAGCTACAAAGGAAGCACATTTCATTACGAACGGTACTTCCAACTTAAATGCTTATCAGAAAAGATACAAATTGAATTATGGATACTATTCCAACTGAATGTTGAAAATATTTCAAAGAATTTTCCACAAAACTAGGATATCACAGCTAAAAATACCATAACTACGGAAACGTTGACATAGGTTCGATAAGGCCATACAGAAATTTTTTAATTTTGTTTTTCAAACCTCCAACGAGTTCAAGATAAGCATGCATTCCTTAAACACTGCGACAGTAAACTAAGAAAAAATAGCGATTTAATGATGATTTTGCGTCATACTATACAGTGTACTGCGATACACCACTCGATGATATGTCAACCTTACCTCTTGAACGTGAGATAAGGGCCCTTGTTCCATAAGCCGAGGGAGGTGAGGTGCATTCAATAAGTAGCACGATAAGGGTCCATGTAGCTTAAGCTGCTACTTCATTATTTTTGTTTCTTAGTTGTTTTAAAGTTATCCTAATTTCGAAACAGTGGTTATTTGCCATTTGGCTGGTTTGTTTTTCTCATATAAAATTACATTCAGAAATCCAAGATTCCTTTGACTATGAACCCCTTTTACTACTGCAAGTTGGTCGGGTATTTGTGCTCAATAGTCGAAACAACAGGAAACGGCTATTGTTAAGTTGTTCAACTACGGAATAAAAATTATAGGTATGGACTGAAAATTGCCTGGTTCATGGATTGCATCTACTAAGATCTCCTTCAAAGTAAAGTTAATGTGATAATAAACAATTTTCAAAATCGATTTGTGCAGTAATGAAGTTGTGCAATGCCTCGAGACGTGAAAATCTCTAGTAGAATTTATGGTGGCTGAACAGAGGATGAGGTAGTGATCAGCGACATCTGGCGAAAAATGTGAGCATACGTGAGTGAGTGAATGGGTATCATGAGTTCAGTGCTTGTTTTAAACTTGTTAAAAGAAAATACGCGTAATTTATTTTTTGTTCTTAACCGGTTGTGAAAGATTGTCTAAATCTGCTCATTTCGTATATATATCAACATTTTCTGCCCATAATAAATTCTGGGTTAGTTTTCAATAAATGAAGAGAAAAAACAAAAACTTAGATCAAGTTTTACGATAATTTTGGCTGGACTTTTTATAATGGTTCTTCCACTTAACAAAGGTTGAAAAGTTTCCTCTCTTCTACCTTTAGCAACAGTTCTGTTTTCCTAGATTATTACTACAAGCTTATTGTGTAGAGAAGATTAATGTGCGTTAGCATATTTAGAGGGGAGACATGGTGAAATTCCTCCAGCTACACTTTTTGTATTGCATAAGAAATTTCATCATATGTTAGATTCATGCGCTTATTATTACTTATTAGAAGGGATCTGCCCTCTACAAAGTATAGCAAATTAATTGGCCTTCAGATCTTTGTGCTTGGTTGTTGGCCCTATGTGGTTGAGCGTTGTCCCCCTGTAAGGGAAATCTAGGCTACGTGACTGTTAATGTGCGTGTCCGGTGCTAGAAAAATACTAACAGACATAACTAACATGCCATAGCCACGGATTCTCTGTTTTGACGGAGAAAACGTTTATAGTAGTTCTCTACCAAAAAAAAGTGAAACAAAGGCACTGATGTTCCTAACAACAACTGTCAGTACATTGGCGTCTCGTTTTTTGGCAAAGTACTACATTTAAAGTATTTCTACATCGATTCAGAACTGTGTTAGTTGTAACACCTCATTCTTGTTTATTTTCCTTGCTGACTTCACACGAGATCAAGCCTCAAACTACACACCTGTCAACGTGCTAAATTGAGCAGGTAGGTGAAGGAGTGAGATCGATCGTATTGCTGCCTGCAATACAAAAAGTACGATTATTTACAAACGGTCATTAAAATTTGTTGACGTTTGGCTGAATTTTCGTCAAACTCGTAATTCATGCAGCGAAAGGCTAGAAACGTGAACCAAATAGAGGAATTCCGCAGTATTTTCTTCATAGCTCAGGAAAAACTGGATTTTGGAGGTATTTATCAATTCCTGTTCCTTTCATGAAAATGAGGAGTTCTTGATTTTACTTTACCAGCTTAAACTTCCCCAATATCGCCTTTCATTTGTACCAAGTTTGAGGATATGGATTAAAACCGTTCCAGAGTTATGTCCAAGGGAAGAATGAGTTGAAAATAAATTAGGGAAACTTTCCTTAGCCACCTTAAGAGGCACTAATGGAAAAGTGGCCAGCTGCCAGTTCAACATTCTGGTGTGTGGGTTTGAATTAGCTCAAGCTTCGTTTTCATATAATCGTTGCAATTGCTGCGATCGCTATGATTGTTGTGATTACTCAAAAAAATTAACTTTGCGATCGCAGCTACCATATAGAAACCATGAACTCAGTGATCGTAGCGATTGTAGCTATGACAGCGATAGAAGCGATCGTTGCAATGTACATCGTTTATTTGCCTTTAAATGGTTAAATTAAAATCTACTACAAGCTGACAAATGTCAATCTTTCCAAGTTTAACAATGTTAAATAATACCTTGAATATGTCAAAATGTTGTTAGCCATGTCATCTCTAAAAGAAGAAAGCTTCGAGAATATACTGGGGACTTAATTTACCAGATCTCTTTGTTTGGGAAGGGAAATCCAATTTCAAGGCCATTTGGTCCTGGACATACTCATTCATTTCACGCTTTTATGGATTTCCTAAAGTCATATTAGTGATGTGGTTTATGAACCAACAATCTCTTTTTATTCTTAGTATTTGAGGGAAAACGTCAACTTGAATTGTGATAAACGTAATGTTTAATTCAATGATCAACGTTCTGTAACTTAATACCCTCTTCATTTAATCCACTTCATGTTTGTCTGCAAGCAATTTCATACCAGACAAATCCAAATCGATCAGTAAAATCTGCAATTTTTATAAAGAATTCATTTTCATCGGTCTTTTATTCAGAAAACTTTCAGGGTTTTAATTGCAACTACAATATCTTATGAAAGTCGTTGGACTGCTTCAAACGGTCATTTTAGCGCGAGATAAATGTACGTCGTTAACATTCCTGAAACCCAAGAATCTTTTCAATCATTAGCTTTAGATGAAATTCACGGGGACGCCTAGAGGCAGATGTGTTAAGAACTGCGATCATTCTAACTCTTTATTTCATTTTATTTACTAAATAAGACAAAGACCTTTTACACATTAAAGACGTAAACAGGCAAAGTGAAAACATTATGAAGCGGTCTTGCGATTGTGCGCTTTTACTCAATCTAAAGGAGTCAAAAGACCAGTGAAAGAGTGCCGGTGTTGGTGCACAAACATATTACCGACAATAAAAATTCCACCAAAGACCACAAACTTGGCGGCTATGATCTCAAGTGAAAACTCTCAATTCCAAGGCGTGAATAGTGCAAAATATTCGGGACCATCTTCACCTTAAAGATGTGCAGCCGCAACTTTGATAGAAAAGACATGAAACTTTAACACAACCACTTGTTAAACGCCATGTTACCTGACTTAATCATTCTCGTACAACTTCGTTTTGGAGCAAGTAATAATGTAAACATAAACAAAGTCTGGTAATCCTCAACTAATACGTCATGCATTTCATTGAATGCTTTCAATCTGTAGGCTCAGAACTTGATCTTAGCGGTCAAATAATCGACTAGTCATCAAGAACTCATCTCCAATCACATTTACGAGGTATTTTAAAATATTAAGTTTCCTCAGTTAAATTATGTTTTTTGGTATTTCAAATATGCAACGGAATTACATGTAGGGCGGCAAACGAAAGGTTTTCAATAAAGAACGAAATCTATAGTGACATACTTGTAGTATTTCAAAAAACTTCTACTGTTTTATGAGGGAAAATAGTACATTTCAGATCGTGATAAGAAAAGAACCTTAAAATTGGAATCTAGCAAACGAACATTTTTACCTTCTATGTTATACGGCTACTGACATTGATCTTGTCAACCCCCTAGTACGTTTTAACTTTAGATGATTTAATAAAGATTGTTATTATTTAAAAGACAGAAAATATATGTTGCTTTGCAATATTTGCGAGTAACGTAACGAAAATTATTGATGTACGTTTAATTGAAACCGAGTTTGCTTTAGAGGCCGCTTGCAGGCACATCAGTTCTTGCTTTATTAGCAGTTCAAAAGTAATGGACTTACCTTGTCCAAAGGTCAGCCCAACAACACCTACAAGAAAGCACCAAGGGTTATTTACAATCTGTAGCCAAGAAGGAGTAAATCCAAAGTAGCCAAACTTCCCGTGCGTAGAAGAAGTCGACTGGCATTCCCGGCTTTTTTTTCCATTATCCTTTTGTTTACTCATTGTTAATGCCGATTACAAGAGACTTGCTTGTTGTCACCCAAAGGAGCGTCACCTTACTTATGGCTGAGGCGATTGAACAATGTCCAAGAAGTAACATACCATTCTTATCGAGATAACAATATAAAACGGTACTTAATATTCTAAACTTATCTGAGAGTGGTTGACCATTGTTATTCAAAATGGTGTCACAAATAATCCATGTAATGACAAGCGACTAACAATAACCATCAAGTAAGGGGTAAAATGAAACTACTTTAACATGATAACTAATTTCAGAATCATCTTTAGAGATGATTCTGAAACTAGTTATGATAATTTGACACTGCTGAAGTCAACTGAAAAATGTTGACTCCTCATTCCCTTTCATTTAGCCACTTTCTTGAAAAGAGTTTATATTCGATGCTTAAAATCGAAATAATCATCATTAAATAGAACGTATTTGAGCAAAACATATTGCCGCTCAGCATTCTAGTATCGATTATTTTATCGTCGTTTTCAGACATCGTATGAGAAGTTACAGATTTGCCTCATTTTGTTCTCTAAAACCTTGAGGATGTATAAATTTAATAAATTATATCACTAAGATGTTTTTTTCATAAATTTTAAAAATGCAAAATGCATTTGTGACTAGTCATCATGAATAGAAATTTTTCACGATAACCTGACACTGCCGAAGTCAACTGAAAAATATTGACTCCAGCAAGATTTTAACTCGCACCTACGGGATACCGGTCCGCCGTTCTACCTGTTGAAGTTTCGAGCCCACAAGGATTGGAGACGAAGGATAACAATTAGTCACGCATGCATTTTGTTTTTTTAAGGTTTATGAAAACAACCATCATAGTGATGTCATTTGTTTAATCTAGACATCCAAAAGGTTTTAGGGAACAAAGTAAGACAAATCTATAACGTCTCATGAGACATCTGATTATTAGTCTGAAAGCAACGATCAAGTAATCGATACTAGAATGCTGAGCGGCAATATGTTTTGCTCAAATAGGTTCTTTTTAACCACGATTTTTTCGATGTAAGACATCAAATATAAACTTTTTTTCAAAAAAATGGCTAAATGAGAGATAGTGAGGTCCGATTTCAAAACAGACTCAGGGAATGATGGCCACCAACAGAATGAGTTTTCATTTCAAAACAAAAGTAATAATTCTATCTTCATTTTGCACCATAGAAAACAAAAGTTTATTTGGAATTTATACACATTTTGTTTTTGATATTCAGGTAAAGTGAAGCGAAGCCTCTAGAGCGAAGCCTTCGAGAATTCTGTCACTCACCAATTTAGCTAAAGCTTTGTCATTTTGCTGGCTAATATTGGTTCCTTATCGAAAAGTGAATCATAATGTTATCCTGCAAGCAGTAAAATCATATTGTGTATTCACCTATTTACACAGGCGAATCCTGCTGTGATTTATACTGAGTGCTACCTATAAACAGTATGGCTGATTTCCAAACCCTTGCTAAGATTCGCCTGCCGTCTTCTCTCCTTACACCTGTCGTGTTTGATCAGTCAAGTACACACTGAATGAGAAAAGACGTGAAAGGAAGAAACGGACAATGTGAGAGGGCTGTTGATATTGTAGAAACGTGACTTGTCTGAAATAAAATAAAATAAATGAACTTTATAATTGGGAACGATGATAGAACGAAAAACCAAATATTGCAAGAGTGATACATAATACTCCGATTGCAAATATGGCGCTAGTTGCATCAAAGAAAGGCTTTTCGGTGACAACCGTTGCTAAGGGCCAAAGAATAGTCAAAGCAACTTAGTTGATAGTCTGTATTTGGTCTTGTAGAATTTTAGTTTGGAAGATTTCTCATAAAAACCCTTTCGCCGTCATTTATACCTCCTTAAATCCGAAAAAAGCGCTGTAAAAGTTCAGTACGTTCTCACAATTGCTTCAGTTTGCACATTTGTTGTTTACTCGTGAAGTTGACATCAAACGCACGGCAGTGCTTTTAGACACTATTGAAGTGCGCTGTTCCTTTTACTGTAGGTTTTCTATTACTACTGTTATTGATAAGCCCAAATTAATGATGGACAGACCCATCGAAAAATGGCATGTAGCAGAGTTGAAGCGCTTCCTTTGCCATAATAATATGAGCATTAAAGGATTAAAGGTGAAAGCCCAATTCGTTGAAAAGTAAGCATGTGAAAATAAACCTCCGTCAAAATACCTTCATATTGTTTTCGTTCACTCGGTTTTTCATCTTTACTTCATAACAAACCAAGAAGAACCTTATTATTTCATGTTTAATCAAATAGCAAAAATAGCACTTCATAAAAACTCAATTGCTACAGGCGACGCACAAAATGGACATGTCCAGCAAGTGCACGCACAGCCAGAAAAAAAGTGACAGATCAGCGGAGAGAAAATGAAGCAAATTTCTGGTTCTTGCCTCCAGAAAACGAAATGAACAAAAACTTGGACAATCTTCCCCCATTAACGCTTAATTCAATAGTAAGGTATACACGAAAATCTGGTAAAGAATTCGACAGGCTCCGGACTACATGGTGATGAAGCCTTTTGAACTTGGGGTAAACTTTTTTATTGAAGGATATTTTCACAACATTTTAGTCAAGTGGCATGGAACAAGTGAGACATTCTATCTCAGAGCCCTGTGCTACTGAAGTTTAAGAGAAAATGAAACGACGTATAAACTAAAGCTAGCAATTTCAACCAGAGGGCCTTCATATGACGTCCTTGGTTTATCATGTGCATGTGTTGCTGGAACTCTGGGGTTCTGCGACCATGCCGTAGGGTTAATGTATTTAGTTTCCCACCATTACATGATAAAAGTCAAATTGGATCCCAACGACTTGACATGCACTACGCTTCCATAACAGTGGCACAAGTCAAGAGGCAAAACTATTTTCTCAAAACCGCTTATGGATATGGTTTTTAAAAGATCAAAGTTAGATCAAACAAATATGGAAAGCACATCAAAGAAGATCTCTCCAGGAATAGCTTGTACTTTGTATCCTGCCATCAGGGTATCCCCCCAGCAACACAGAGATTGAGAATTTCAAAGGTAATTTACAGGAAGTCAATAAAACCTTTGGCCTCATTCTCTACTTGAATGCAGGCGTGCAAATGGTACCCACTAAAGTTGAACCAGCACCATTGGGTGGCTATCTAAGCTATCAACTGGCACCAACTGAAGACAACTTTAAAGTCAGCTTTAATGTTGATATATCCGGACAATCCACCTATAATTTGTTATTATCAATCTATCCCACTTTCCCATTATCTCTAGTTTGCCCCATGTATACGATTGTCCAATACCCAGCAGAACATCAACCATTTTTCGATTCCTTGCAAAATAGTAAAGCAGAAGCAGCTGCACGTGAAAAGGAAACAGTTTTGCAGAGGGAAAATAGTCGATGATGGACAGAGAGAAGATGCCAAATTACAGCTTCTCGGTTTGGAGACATTTTAAGTCGTAAGTCATTTAGAAGTGCTTTTCTTAAAGGACTTCTTGGGAGTAAAAATGCACATGGTAACTCAAATAACCCAGCACCATTAAAGCGTGGGATTGAGACTGAAACTACAGCTCTAGTACAATACAATAATTGTTTTTTAAAAATAGGGGCCATCCAGTTACGACCTTTCCATCAGGTTTTGTTGTAAACCCCACCTACGATTTCCTTGGTTGATCTCCAGATGGTAAAGTTATTGATATGGCAGAGCAAGATAACCCATTTGGCATCATTAAAATCAAATGTCCTTACAAACACTGGAATGTTCCCCTTGAAACAGCATTCAATGGTGACTCTCAATTTCACCTACAAATTAAAGATAACTTTCAAGCCCCCAAAACAAGTCAGGCATTATTATCAAGTTCAAAGACAGATGGATATTACAGATGCAAAGTGGTGTGACTTCATTACCTGTACATTCAAGGAAATGGTTATTGAGCAAATTCCTTTTGATGCCAGTTTCTTTACCGATATGTTGTTAAAACTGGAGCAGTTTTTCTTCAAATATTTTGCAAAGCATGTTAAAGAACAAGTGATTAACAAATGCACCATCATATCAACATGTACAGTCACTCCCAGCATAACAAGCAGCAGCACTGAATAATCATATTACAATTGCAATTAATTCCCATAGAGGTAAATTTCTAACTAGTAAACATCTAGAATGAATGATAATTGCAAGAATCTACAAGCCTAAACAATTGTATAATTGCACATACAACTATGATATAATTGGATTTTACATGTTTGTAAGTATGGCACTAACAGTCCACATTTGGTTTAGGCTACCTGCCAAAGATCATGGGATGACTTGATTAAAAATTTGGAAATTCTTTACTTTGTTATAGCCCTTTCAACATTAATTTCCTCTGAAGCAATTGCTGGTTTTGTAATCACTTGTGAGGACTCAAGTTGACCCCTGGAACCAACAAATGAGGGAATATTGAAGCCAACACCAGTACGTTCAAGAAGGTCAGAAATTTTGAACCCCTTGTTAGCCATAACAATATCACCATCATAAAAAATGTAGCTTAAGAATCCCGGACCTTACTGTTAACTCCATGTGAGAAATGCTACCACCATACAGTTGTGAGATAAAAGTAATATGGCCACTGGGAGCGATTCCAATCAGTCCTTTGAATGTTGTGTTGCTCTTATATGTAGAATATGTTTCACTACGTAAAACCAAAGAGGAAGGAGTCTGACACTTTGTTTCTATTCCATCAATAATGATCCTTGTTTTAGAATATTTATGTTTAAAAGACTGGGGCATTGCTTTGTCTGTTGTATCTCTATCTGCCCAAATGTTGAGGTATTGAAGTTTCAGATACATGAAAATAATCCAAGAAATGCAAATCTTGTTAACTGTCGAGGCATGAACTCCAAATCTGTGTGCGAAATCGACCTCGAACAGACCAAGCGTCATACTTACAAGAACAATGAAAAATTCGTCCAAACTATTACGTTTCTGCCGTCAATCAGGTTTATTTCCAGGGTTTTCTTGGTTTTTAAAGTTAGGGGTAGGGAACGTCAAGTTATCGTTAGCACTTAAATTGTAAACAATGTCTTTTCCATTTTCACCAGGGTTCAAAAAATTATAACAGGTCATAAGTGTTTGATAATCTGGAAATCCGGTATAAAAGTTGATGTCTGAGTCTGAGTCTATAAACTTTGCTATTCCAAATTGATCTTTAACAAGTTCATCAACGGTGTTAGAAAGATTATTGTTTTCAAGAAGGAGACTTTCTCTTTCCGCTTCTAATCGTGAAATGTACAACCTTAACTCGACCTTTACATCTCGTGCAATTGCCGGCTGATCGTTGTCGATGTTTATCTCACTAGACGAGGACATTTCAGTCGTACGTGAACTCGAAAATAACCTCTTACACGGCGACTTACGTTTCGCAGACGCTCCCAACCATGGAAATATTAATGGAATGGCTTCATCTTTAAGTGAGTGGCGACCTGTTACGCTCACACGAAAATCAGATGGTCTGAAGTGCAGCAAGCATATCTTTGTTTGCTGTGTTATTCGAAAATTTGGGGAAACATCTCTTAGAATTTTTACGAGCCACGTCTGAAAAAAATGGTAGTAAGAGATATCAGGCAAACAAATTTGAAAGTTAAGTCAGCTACCACCACATTCAGCTATTTTCAGTACCTTCAATCTTTTCGGATCTTTTATAGGGAAGATATGGTACGTGACCTTCTTCCCCTGTGAATCTACACGATATCCAGTCTTGCAGCACATTGGAACGCATAAATTATCGGGCATGATTAACCAGTTACAACCTTAGCTAAACGGGAAACATACGGTAAATGCAAGAGTTATATTTTCTTATGGGTAAAGTAAGGATTTAGTGTTTGTTAGGTAACATGGACAGATTGAGAAAAGGAGAGTATTGGCATTGTATAAGTACCTTGTGCAAGAAATACATAATAAAATATCTGTGTGTGTGTCACCAATTAAATTTCTGTATTTTTTTTCTTTCTTATTCTTTCCTTTTTTCTTTTTCTTTATTTCATACTTTGTTTAAATCCGGTAGAATCTTCTGAGGACATACAATAGCTGCAATGTACAGACTATCAAGTTAAAATATAGTAATTACTGTATTGTGAGAGTGCAATTACAGTCATGATAAACGATTTTCATAATGGCCGATGGCTCTTTTGAAGAGTTAATCAGCCAGTGAATTCATTGAACGCAACTTATACAGCAAATTGCTTTACAACAATGCTCCACTGTAGCTGAAACTTTGCTTTTGATAATTGGAATGTGGCTTGGATAAGTTCAGTTTTTTCAAAGCATCCCTTATATTATATTCTTATATTATATCCCTTATATTACACTAGTTAAAGTGTGGTTGAATGTGTTCTTTTTGAATTTCAAACGCAGTGCTTTTGGATACAACATCTTGATAATCGTTAGCAGTTCGTCAGGCTCATATTTCAGAACACCAAATTCTGAGCTGCTACCAGGAATCGAACTCGCACCCTTTCGATGATAGTAAAACGCTTTAACCATGGTGCTACCCAGACCATGATTGTGTGTTACGGTGTTCATTCAACATTGTAGCTCTGAAGTATGAGATTGACGAACGTCTAACGTTAGTCCTTGATAACTCCAAGCTCCAAAATTAGTATCATTAAATTATCATTCTCATTGATACAAATTGTCTTATGCGTTTAAGGCTCCAAATGCCGGAGGGATTTCCAAACTAGTTTTATCCATGCGCCTTGACCAAGGACGATATTCTTGTTCCTTTAACTCTTTTCATGTCTTTTTTGTCAATAACGGTTTTAATTTAGTCACTACCATGAGCACTGATTCATTGGCAAAACCCAATTACCATTATAATAATAACTTTTGTCATTATCAAGTCTAAGTTTATTTCGTTTTTAGTCTGCAGTTAGCTGTAAAGGTCCATTTACATGACGAGTCCGGGTTGGCACCACAGCCGGGTCACCTTGTCAATCCGTCTACGAATAAACTCCTGTTCGTGTTTCCACGATACCCGAGCCAACCTGTAATGCCGGGTGGCCCGCTGCATGACCCGATTCGAACCGTGTTGGCATGGGGTAAAGGTATCGAATTTTTGTTAATTTCTTTCCTGTAAACACGGGTTGACGTGACCCAGCTTCAGTGAAGTATCGGCAAAACGATGGCCTGACTCAGTTTTTATTTTCTCCCGGTAAGCCGAAGCTTTCTTTTCTCTCATTGTTTGTTTGGTGAGCCATAGCTATCTTGAAGGCTAACGAAGAAAAACCTTAATGGCAGAGACTGATCGAGCACAAAGTTCTAATATTTGATTGCCTCTCTGTCCATTTCTTGATTTGTCGCAGAATGCTATTGCTGTTGTCCGTGTCCAACATAACCAGGGCATAAGATGATATAAGTTGTTGTTGCTGCGCAATGACCCACAGTAAAATTCCACATATTTGTACTAAGCAGAAATAAGTGTTTGCTTATGGCGTCTTTCAGAATCACTAGTGTTAGTGTTCGTCCCCTACATTTTGAATCCCGTCAAAATAAGCTCGATGCTAGTGATATACTGGGCCAGGAAAGCGTTTCTCACCTGCGTGGAGGTTTTGGAAAAGATATCTCGAATATCAACCAATTCAGATCCATGGGAACAAGATAAAAGAAAAATTTTGAGTGGCAAGCTGACCCGAGTTCTAAGTCATCTCTGGCTTGTTTCACTCTAGT
This sequence comes from Heliopora coerulea, assembly GCA_030142905.1. Taxonomy (NCBI): domain Eukaryota; kingdom Metazoa; phylum Cnidaria; class Anthozoa; order Scleralcyonacea; family Helioporidae; genus Heliopora; species Heliopora coerulea. Next base: position 279,532 of record JASJOG010000142.1, read on the forward strand.
GACATACCGACATGAGGACATGACCAAATCGACAGAAAGAAAAGATATACACTTTTTTTTGGTTTATGTCGTTATTTCCATGTTATTACACTTCTGTAATGTAGTTATGTTACCTTGTTCACACTGTGGACATATCGATAAATACTAAATCCTTTTTTTGCTTTTGCGTGACCATGTCGTTATGTCGCTTAGATGCCTGGTTCACATTAAGTTACATAACAACAAAACGAAGCGGTCACGCAAAAGCAAGAGAGATTAAGTTTTTGTTGACGTCCACATTGTGAACAAGGTAACACAACTACACAACATAAGTGTAATGACATGGAAATAACGACATTAAGAAAAAAACCCGATTGTTTCTTGCTGTCGTTATGGTCATATCCTTATGTCATTATGTCGCTAGTTTGAAATAATAACTGACCCTCATTAAAACCAATTGTTTTCACTCTGCATTATATCAGCGAATGCTGAGTGCAAAATTACGCAAATCGGATTTGTCATAAAAACGGGGGTAAATTATCAAGGGTAATAGTTGTAATGTTCGTTATCTGCAGACAAAGTTCATATCTGCAATTCATTATCTGTCAAAAGCGCTTTGCTGTTCTTTCATTCAACGGAAGTAGGTGTTTAAAACCATGAAATAAAAATGGAGTGCTGCGTAGGCAGTGTGAAAATCTAAGTGAAATAATCAGAAAGGTTTGAGTACTGCAGAAATGTGAGAGTAGTTTTCTAACGTTTCGAGCGAAAGCCCTTCGTCAGAGAGAAAAGTAAGCGGAAGTAGGCGTTTTTCTTGGTTAATTTTCGGTATGAATTTCGCACAGTATGTAGCCATGCCTAGAAAACTACGGATGTCCTTCACTGAATGTGGTACGGGAGCATTCTTCACAGCGTCTGTGGAAGGCTGAGATACCTTCGCTGGAAATGATTATGCCGAAAAATCTGACTTTGTTTTGATTAAATTGGCATTTTTCTTTGTTTAAGGTAAGACCGATTTCAGTAAAACGTTGACACACGTTATGAAGGGCATTATGACGATCTTCCCGGGATTTTCCATACACGATGACATCATCGCTGATATTAATAACACCGGGGATGTCAAAAACTTGATTATAAATCACGTTCTGGAATAATTCGCTGGCTGAGTTTGTGCCAAAATTTAGTCGTGTGTATCTGCGTAGCCCTTTGTGTGTAACAAATGTCGTAATATATCGACTCTCTCGCTAAAGATAAGTGATGATATCCGGAACGTAAATCCGGCTTTGAAAAGACTTCAACACCGTTCATTTTATGAATGAGATCTATGGTCGGGCTTGGATGACGTTCTTTTTGAAATGCTCTGTTCGGCATTCTCATATCCACACATAAGCGAACGCTTCCATCATTTTTAGGAATGATGACAAGAGGTGAAATCCATGGTGTTGGTCCATCAACTTTCTCAATTATCCCTTCATTTTCAAGACGCTTGAGAGCTGCTGACACTTTTTTAAGCAAATGGAACGGAATTCGCCTTGCAGGCTGAGCAACAGGGGGAACTGCTTTGTTAATGTGTAGTCTTTCTTCGAAATTCTTTAGTCTTCCATTGCCATTAAATAGAGCTGGAAACTTTTTAGGTATCTTGTCTGCTGATGATAGCTTTTCGTCGACTTGGTTGACGTTCAGTTTTATCAGACCTAAATCTATGGCAGTCTGATAACTCAGTAACGATCCGTAGTTACCTTTCACCACATGAATATAGAAAACAGTGATTCGTTTTTTTGTTTTCACGGTCGTTTTGAACTTCCTCTTGACTGGCAATTGTTGAGTGGAACCATACGCGAAAAGTTTTGTTTGTGTTCGACGTAACGGGATTGGTTTGGTCTTGCTGATAAACGTAAACGTGTTTTCATCTATAACGTTAATCGACTCACCGGTGTATATGATCATTTTGATTTCAACATTGTTGATTCTGACTTTTTATTGCGGGAACTTTGGATGTGGAAGACTCCCTGCATGTGTACAAATGTTCTTGTTCACTGTCGCTAGATTCTGAGGGCGTTTCTTGAGGTGATACTTTATGAATTTGCGATTTCTGTGATTGAGTCCTGGATTTCTGGTTGCGTTCTTGTTTTTGAGTGGAATTATCAAACATTGGGTTGTTGTTTCGACAAACTCTAGCATAGTGATTAACCTTACCGCATTTGCGACATGTTCGTCCTCTAGCAGGGCAAGGAGAAGTGATATGGAGCCACATTAGTCCACACTTACGGCATTGTTGTTGCTTTTCTTTCGGAGTGACGTAGTTTGTTTCCTCAGGAGTGATGCTTGTTGATATCAAACGTTCTTCGATACCAGCTGCTTGTAGTTCACTATTTTCCAATGCTCTAGCTTTTGAAAGTAATTCTTTGAGAGTGAGCTTGTCTTCCCTGAGTGCATATCTCCTGAGGCGTTTCGACCTGCAGTTTTGTATGATAGCAGATTTCAATTCATTATCGATATCATGAAATTCAAAATGAGCAGCCAGTTTGCGAAGTCTAATCGCAAACTGATCTGTTGTTTCACCAATGTTTTGTTTGGCTAAACAAAACTGGAAAATGTCGTAGTCAGCATTTTTTTTTGGCGAGAAAAACTCATCCAATTTGTCAAGGGCTGTGTTGTAATCGTCGTGATCGCCTGTGTCTGGAAACGTTTCAAATATCTCCTGTGTTGCTTCTCCTGCTTGATAAAGAAGTAATGCTCGTTTCTGTGTATTCTCCTTGACGTTAACAGCCACTAGATATGTTTCGAAACGACGTTTCCATGTCTTCCATCTCTGACTTAATGATGTGGGATCGGAGATCGGATCAAACGGAAGAAGAGGAGTTACATTTATTTTACCAACAGTTGCCATGTTTTTCACTCCTTCACTTTTACAGCACAAATTTCCTATTTAAATCCTAGTCTTCATTTGTAATGTTCATTATCTGCAGACATGTAATTTGCTTTTCTTTATTATATCCTCACTATCTATGCTTCTTATCTACAGGCCTCGTTTTCATGACATGTGATCACATGCCACATCATTACAATAGTGGAAGTGCTAAAATGGCACTCTGCATTATTTCTAATAATGCTGTTGGCCAAAGAGTTTTGATAACAACCTGTCCGGCATTTGTTTTTATGTCCTCTTGGTTTTCACTTTCCGACTTAATGGCAATATACCCTGTATTGGAGACTGCGTCACAAATCCTTACTTTCTAATCACAATAACCATTCTCTGGAGGGTTTCTACGCCATGCAAAACTGCACTCTTTTTCCGTTTCATCGCTGAAAACGTACATTTATATGTCCTCACACCCTCAACTGACCGGTAACGGGTTGTTTCCTGAATAAATTACTCTGGGATGTCAATATCATACAGTTCAGTGCCGCAACTACGCCTCAATGAATGATTTGTGTAATAACCCTCGAAAGGTGCCTTACCCATGATTTTGCTTAACAACATTTCCTAACGTTCCCCTTCCAGCAATTTTTCTGTAATACCAGATATTTCCTTTAAGACTAGGTAAAGCTCGCAAATAAAATGAATTATCAACCAAGTCCTCCGGTGCATGGCTCAAATATTTTCTATACAACTCAACTGCGCGACGCTCTGGTTTCATAACATTGTTATATGCTCGAACTTTCTTGCGTTTAATTCATAAATGTGCTAAGCACTCATTGTTTTTACCTACATCTTCTAAATATTATAGATACTCTGCACCAGACTCATCAGTCTGTATTGATCGTTGAGAATTATCATTCGCAAATTCTTGTGTTCCTGCCTGCCCTCAAGGCAAACTCATTTCCCAACACAAAAACCAGCATATCTCTAAGCAATTCAGCATTAATGCTACCGAGTAAACACTTTTTCCATAGGAAGTCTATTTCCTTCGGTGTTATGCATTGTGCTTGATTAGTGTCTCCGCCAAACCCTCGGCCCGCCCTTTCTTTCAAATTGTTATCAAATTGTTATCAAATTGTTATCAATGAGACACAAATTCCACCAACATTCAGTACGGAAACAACCTTGTAAGCTACAAATCATCTCGTAGATGGTCTTCCCTGGATAGTCTTCGCCATCTTGCTTATATTCTTCGGCGACAAATCGAGCCAAGAAGAAGCCGACATCTTCGTCAGACATTTCATCCAAAGCTTTATTCAGCAGAAGTTCGCCCCTGAAGCAATCTCTAAACACCGCCTTGTCTCTTGATTTTCGCCACTTCTCAAAAATTTTGATGGCCAAGCTCCACTTTCGGCGAATGGTCACAGAGACCCATCTCTCTTGAAACGTTTTACGTTCCGCCGACGTAATTGTGGCTTTAAAATCTGCTAGAGACTACAAACCAACAAGAAAAAGCACTGTTCATATGCATTTTATTAATTTGCTGACACTGAAATATTATCACCAGCACAGCCTAAGCCAATATATTTTCCGTACAATATCACAGACTCAAGTCATTTAGCCCCAATGTTCATATTCACGTTTTAAACTTGTCACTCTTGCCAAAGTTAATTACGTAATTATACGTTAAAATTACCTTCATTATCGGTATAACTTTCATGTAACATTTCTTTCTGTAATCCTCACAATTCAGCCTGGAAGTCGTTGTCAACAAAAATGTCCGTCAAAGCACAAATAAAATAAAAGAAATAAGTTGTTCAACATGCCCTCCTTACTTTAACATTTTAAATATGCCAGTTTAAACCTTTAAAGCATTTATCTTCGTAATTCATTTCTTGCTATCTTCCTTCACCGAATGAGCTTTGCGTAATGAACATGGAATCATCATCCTCACTAATCCTGTCGACCGGCTCGGCCATGCTTCCTACACGAAAGCCTGACTGGCATTGAGTTTCCTAGCTGTATTCTTGCTTCTAGTTAAGCAAGTGCACCAGAGTTCGAACATATAACCGCCGTGATTTTGTAAGCCCAATCCACATGTCTTGAAAGAAATTTGCAAGAACTGAATAAAAACGCACAAAGACGGATAGTGCTTCTCCTACGTACCTTTGTTGAGCGTTGTTTAAGACGTACCCAAAAGGCTAATTAACAGACAATTCAAGCGGCTGAAATTTAAATTATTTGGTTCCTAACTAAAAAAAAACAACAAAAAATCCTAGCACCAAGAAACACAATAAATCAAATCGAAAAAATTTCAATGGACTTTGTACAGTTTGCTTTCGGAGAAAAACAAATTTCTGAAAAACCATATAACAATTTACTTAAATGAGCCTTATTTCCCCTTTCAGCTAATCACCAATATTTAGCAAGAGAAAAAATATGGGTTTTAATGAAGGCCAGTAATTATACAGGATAATTCCAAAGGCACACAGCGTTATTGGGTATAATGCAAATAGCTACGACCTGCGGTCTCAGCTGCCTGCATTATAACCAATAACGCTGCGTACCGCAGTAATTAACTCTTTACTAATTTACTAGCGACATAATGACTTGAGGACATGACACCACAGCGTCTTAATTACTGCAACTTTCTCACGCCCTTTGAATTATTCTATCGACAACTGAAAACCGAACGCATTTCTCACCACTCTGGCCATGCTGAAGACTTCATCAAAACCAAACTTAAAGACATCGCACTAACAAGTTACCGTTGTTATTCACGTCCTAGCTTTCTCTTCTCTGATGAAGACCTCCAAATCATTAAAGACTTAAGAACGACACCTCAATTTATATAACGAAACCTGATAAAGGAAACGGAGTTGTAGTCATTGACCGAGATGACTACACAAAGAAGATGGAAGATATTCTCTCAGATAAAGATAAATTTCTGCAACTTGATGGAGATCCAACGTCCCTCTCAATTAAACGGGAAAATAAAGTTAAGACATTTCTTCGCATGCTCAAGAAAAATGGAACGATATCGGAACCTGTTTACAACAAACTTTTTCCCTCCGACTCTCGACCGGGCATTCTCTATGGACTACGTAAAGTTCACAAAGCTAGCGTTCCTTTTAGACTCATCCTCTCTTCTATTGGCACTCATGCTTATGCTCTGGCCAAGTTTCTCGTCCCTCTCCTTCGTCCGTTCTCTTCAGGTAATTATTTGGTTAGCGATTCCTTATCTTTCGTCAATGATCTACTTTCTTCCAACTTTAACTCTGATAATTTAATTATGGCAAGCTTTGATATCAAGTCTCTTTTCACCAACATCCCTTTGGATGACTAAATTATTCTCCAACTCCACACATTTTCATGGTTTTAATAGCGATGATTTTACAAAACTTTTACAACTATCTGTTAAAAATTGTCATTTTTTATTTAACGGTGTTCTCTACGAACAAATAGATGGTGTAGCCATGGGGTCCCCGTTGGGACAGCTCTTTGCGGATATTTTTCTCTCATGGCATGAACAAAATTGGTTTGAGCTCTGTCCGTCTGACTTTAAACCTGTTCTGTATCGCAGATATGTTGACGACTGCTTCTTACTATTTCGTTCGAATAACCACATAAACGCTTTTCTTAACTTTTAAACAGTCAACACCCTAATATTGTTTTTACTGTTGAAAATGAAGTTAACAAGTCATTATCATTTCTTGATGCTAAAATCACACGAGACAATGGCTCTTCTACCGCCGCCGTCTTTCACAAATCCACATTTACCGGCCTATATACCATTTTTGATAGCTTTATTCCGTTTAGCTAAAAAAAAAACCTAGTTATGTCTCTTTAAATCACTATTTTAACATTTGTTCGACCTACATTACTTTTTACTCGGAACTTGATAATTTTAAGAAACTATTTTCTCTCAACGGCTACCCCCGAAATTTTCTAGACAATTGTATTCGCCGTTTTTCAGACAACAAATTTTCGCCCAAAGTTTCCCTTACACCTGAAAAGATCACGTATTTCTGCCTTCCCTTCACTGGACAACACGGCCTTCCAGATTTGAACACAAATTCGTCAGCTTTGCTCAAAGGGCGTTCCTCGTATTTCCATTCGTTTTGTTTTCCGTCCGTCGCTCCTCCTAGCACACTTCTTTTCTTCTAAGGACAGAATGCCCAACGGTCTAAAATCTCGTGTTGTGTATCTTTTTAAGTGTCGATGCTGTAATGCGTCGTATGTAGGCCAAACAAGCCGACTCCTCCACACACGGATTGCTGATCTCTTGGGCATCTCAGCCCTTACTGGCAAAGAGCGTGTTAACCCTTCCACAACAAACATTCTGTCACATCACTACGATACTGGCCATCCCACTACATCAGATGATTTCACCATCCTCTCTCATTCCTCTTCATCTATTACTCATGAACTCCTCATCAGAGAAAGCTTACTCATTCACAAACTCAATCCTACCCTCAACTCTCAATCAAGCTCAATTCCTCTTTCCTTATTCTGATTGCCTTTACCCTCTTTGCCACCTCTGACATCTCATCACTTCCTATTTCCTCTCAAACGCCAGTTTATGCTAATTAGCTATGTAATATATTTTAGTGATTGTTTCATCGTTTTATGTTTCATTCTCTGATGATGTTGCGTTGTAAGCAACGAAACGTTAGGTCTTAATAAACCTTTTGACACAAATATGCCTGTCTTAAGAATTCTTTGCTGGGCCTTGATTTTCATCATTCGAATACGTTTTCCGCCTGATTCTTCAATTACATCGATTCTAAAGAAAAGATCATTTTTTTTTCTTAATGTCGTTTTTTCCATGTCATTATACTTCTGTTATGCAGTGATGTTACTTTGTTTACGCAAGACATAACGACAAAAATTAAATCTCTCTTGCTTTTGTGTGGCCACGTTGCTGTGTCGTTATGTTGTTTAGTGTAAACCGAGCTTATTACTTAAACTTTATGACCTTTTCCTGGTCAACCAAAGTGTTAGCGGAGTAACTTACGCTTTTGTCGTCAGCAAATAGTCTTGCAGAAACTAGACTGCGACAGTTTGGCAGGTTTGTTAACAAAGACAAAAAAAAGTCCAGTATTAGGTTGTTTCCATGTGGTACACCACAGATAACTGACACAGCATTTGATAGGTGACGATTAGTTTTTGGCCTTGTCTATACCGTTCAGTTTTTGTTTGAAAGCAAAAATTCTTTCCAAGGTTTTGAAAGTTATTTCTATGCGCATGATAGCGTTCTCCAATCATTTTCGACTGACCACACGAATACTCAAACACGATTTGGAAATGGTACTTGAAAACCACCTTTTTAATATCCAAGTCATGAATGATTCTGTTAATCTTAGGCCTCGTCCACACGTATCTGTTTTAGTTTTGAAAGCGCAACTATTTTTCTCCGTTTTTAAAAAAATCCGCTTCTACACGAAAGCGATTTCGAATCGTTTTTCCTGTCCACACGTATATGCTAAAACGTAGAGATCTGTGAGAGAGCGTGCGCAGGTAGCTTGAGCCATCGATACAAAGCCATTTTCAATAAAGCATGTCTAAGACAGGGCGTACACAGAAAAAATCGGATGACAAAAGCAAGTCTGATTCTTATATTTGGACAGACGATAGGGTAGAGCTTCTACTAAATGTAACTAACGATACAAGGTGTCCAAAACGATTAATAACATTGACTGGACTTCAGGCCAGTCCAAGTATTCTGATATCCTGGAACGGCTACTAGAATTATATCATCAACAAGGCTGGTCCAGCGTAGGCAGCAGCACAACAACACCACACCAAGGGAGGGATTCTCGCATGCCACAATCTGAAACAGATAAAAATATTCTATCCTCGACGTTTCAAGCAAAGGCCCTTCGTCTGGAGAGTTAGTAGAAAGAGAAATAGAATAAACAAACTTGTTGCTTATATAGCAAGCTACACAAGCAATCCCGTGAAACAAAATTAACCAATGACAGAAACGTAACCATAACAAAATTAAAATTTATTCAATATTGAGCCCGCACACAGCAACAAACCCAATAGTAAGGGGGTATGCCTGCATGCAGACTGAGTATAGAACAAGTGAGAGCACAGTACAAAATTAAACACAACAAATGGCATAGAAAAGTAATACAAAATACTGTGAATGTCTGCAGAGGCAAGCATTGACAGATGAAGACCTAAATGAAAGAAAAACGTTTATTAAGGCCGTTGGGATGGAGAATACCAAGCTTTTAAATGAGACGCTGTTCTTGTTTCTTGCGGGTATCTTCGCACCAGTGATGGAGAGGATGGCACAAACTTTGCTCGAAACGTCGAGGATAGAATATGTTTATCTGTTTCAGATTGTGGCAAGCGAGAATCCCTCCCTTGGTGTTGTGTACTAGAATTATATCTTTCGACACCTCAAGAGGCAGAAAAATCAGGTAAGGATTACTGACAGAAGAAAAAAGAGCTTACCAAGGCTATTCTTGCTTTAAAGACGAAATCAATTAGACTAAAATATAGAGATGCAGTTGACACAGGCAGAAGAAGCGGTCATGGCAGAGTTATCCTGTTGTATTATGAATTATATGAGAGAACCTGGGATGGTTCTCCCGCAACAAAAACTGTTCCATCCGGGATGGAAACAAAACAATTAACTGTGGATGATTTTAGTGACTAGACCGATAATACTAGTCCTGCCCCTACTTCGTCTGTGATGGTTGACCTAGCAATCACCAGTGCAGATAGTCCAGACTCAGAAGGGTAAGAAAGTAGTGCGACTAGAGTGAAAGAAAGAAGAGATAAGTTGAATGAAAGACTGAAAGGCCATAATCAAGAAAAGCTGAAAAGAAAGCTCCCAGTTGATTTTCAAATACTAAATGTTGCACAAGAGATGCAGATGAAGAAACAGTTATTAGAAAAAATGGAAAATATGGACAAGGAATATTCAAAGCAAATGGAGAATCTAGCATCAAATGTGAAAAAGTGAACAGGGCCTATATCTGAAGGTTCTGGTTTGCTTCAACAAATAATCCTTCAACCATATGGTGGGGCACCACAGTACCTGCCTTCCCAGGCCAATGATAATTATCAAAATATGTACAATAGCCATCCGAACCCCACAGGGAACCATTCAGTAGCACCACTAATGAACACACTGCCAGAAGCTAACAGTAACAAAGGACATTTTTCATATACACAGCCCCCCTTTCCATCATTTGAGGATGAGACTACCAACTCTTATGACTGAATACTTATAAACAATTTGCTTTTTCAGCAATATAGTGCATAAACTTGTTTTGTCTGAGAGGCTTCGCATCGTAATACATGTAAATTTTTTATACTTTGTTATCATGGTACTACATTTATGTTAATTGTAAATTTAAACCATTTAGCCAGAATATCTACACTATAATTACATTGGAGAGTGCGTTTGCACAGTCAAGATATTTTAAGGCAATAAAGCATATGATTGCAAATAAGTTCATTAAGAATTGAATTCACATGTTAAAGGTACATAGATTTGTACTGTTTTATTTCAAGTGATGCTTCCTAAAATATGCAAATGTAGTTTGCTAAACAAAAAAGTATTACACCAATGTTATTCCTTATTGAAAATTCATGGATAATAGCAGAGAACGTTTAATTAACAAATAAGGGTGCATCAGGACTCATCACGTGGTTGAAAAAATTGTCTGCCATCAGGAATGAAATAAAATGTAACCTTGGCCATTACTTTACAGCCTCGTACCCAGGGTCGTACCTCCACCCAAGATACTCGCTTGGGGCAGAGGCAAGACTGTAGGTATTACTGTATTGGTTAAACATATTTGTAAATGTGAGTAAAATATTAAAACGTCAATGTTTTTTCAGAAGTTAGTTGATAGATACTAGTGGGTAAAAGGCAGTTTAATTTTGGTGGTACGTTACATAACCAGGAAGGTCTTAGCGCATGGTTCACGAGGAAACAATTTTTTGCAGCGTTCATTAAAGAAAATTTCTGAAATTACATGTAAGTTGGTAGTTCAAATTTAGTCCAACTATTTTTAGTCTGATTCTTAAAATATTTAAGATCAGCAGAAATACTATCTTTATGTTGTTATAACGTTGTTTTCAGCAATTTTCAATTATATACAGTATTTAATTTTGTAGAACAGAATGAACAGTAAAAGCTTTTCTTATTCACAAAACTGAGAAATAACTTACATTTAATTGAAAGGGCTCACAAAACAACAGCTTAAGTAACAGTACAAGCCTTTACACTAAAAATCCATTGTTCAAGGATCTAAGTATATAGTAATTATCTTTCTCACTTTCTTGTCTTCAATTTCGTTGGCGTCAGTCGTATAATTATTGGGCACAACTGTAGGTTGGAACTCTCTGTCATAATTAATTGCTGCTGTAACACACTCTTCATTGATCCTTTCATTATTTAACTCACAGAAATTGGGAAGGACAAAACAGGCACAGATAATATCTGAAAGCTCATCCAAATTTATATCCATGCATCGCTTCAATGCCCCAAACCAAGCCTTCAAGCGACCAAAGGAGCACTCTATTACCATTTATGATTGGCAAAGTGTCATGCCAAAGCATTGTTCTTGATGAGTTGAACCACCATTAGCATATTCTAACATAATATATGGAAGCAATGGATATGTTGGATCTCCTAAAAGAAAGACCAGGATGGAATCCTTATCAGGAAGGTTGGATTTTCCCATTCGTAAGCAATTTGTTGAAGTTTGAGTTTGAGAATACCCGTGCATCGTGGACAGGTCCAGGTCACCTGGTAACAACATCCATGAAACAGTACTTATAATCACAGGTAGCTTGAACATTTAACAAGTAGCGACTTTTCCGATTTGAATAATCACATGAGTTGGCCAGTGGTTGCCTGATGTCAATGTGAGTGCCATCAATGGCTCCCAAGCAGTGGGGGAACCTATGGCACTGATGGAACTTTTTGACAAGATTCTCAACTTCTGCTTCTTTGGGCCAAGGTGTACAGTAATTGCTTTGCAGTCTCTGCGTACAATTTTGGAAACTACTTGACGTGAAATTCCACAAGCATTAGCAGTCTTGCGAATGTAGTCTTCATCACTCAAATAATACAATGCCCATGCAACTTGTTTTACTAGATCAACAGGTGACCTCATTATAGTATCCTTGTCTTTGACGTACGGTCCAGTTCATTAGCGAGTTCAGGTAAAGAATCCCTGCTCATTCTGAAATTTTTCCTCCATTCCTCTGGAATGACAACTTGATCAACTAAGTTATTCCGCCAAGCACTTGTTCTTCCTGGTCTACCCCAAAATCGTCGGGGACGTGGACTTTTTCTCACTCGTTTCAGGCATGTTTTCGTGGATGAAATAGACAGTAGCCGGATAAGGTTATGTCTTCTCCTCGTATAGCCAGCCTGGCTATTTAACAATACAATATTCAGTTCCAAAGACGCGACTAAACTTGAAATAAAACCTAGTAATAGAGAAACCAATGCAGTGACATTGTTGTTTGCCATGTTAGGAAATTTCTCCACAAAGCTGCCTGGGAATGGATAGGTGACGTCAACGTTTTCGAAAAGTTTCGTTTTCAGATTTTTTGCCGTCCACACGAAGACCGGAAAACCGTGTTTCCAAAAAGTTTCACTTTGGAGACAGTCTTCAAAAAGTTCCGTTTCTGGTAACCGAAAACGCCGTTTACGTGTGGATGGAAGACCAATCCGTAAAGAAAATGTTATGTTTTCAAACGAAAACGGATATGTGTGGACCGGGCCTCAGACGGCCTCAAGAACGGAAACAAGCTACAAGCTCCGATTTTTTAGAGAAAGCTATTTCTTCAGCTAGTATTCAATCATTTACTGGCTTCAATGTTCAAATGATGTAAACAACTTTGCAGTGGTCCATAAAAGCGAAAAAAGAACGAGATCAATCTCCTTAAATTCGGCCTCTCATCTCGTCAACGACATACTAGTCCCTGTGTTTGCACACGGTATTCTTGGAAGTGCGGAACCCGTGGATGTATACCTATAAAGAAATAAACATAAAATTTTTCACCCGAGCCACTTCGCGTCTAAAAAGACTCCACGCAAGTAGAGATTTGTACCCTTGACCGCTCGGGCCTTCGGCCCCCGCATTGCACTTCTTGCGGTGGGTGGTGCGCTTCTAAAGTTTTCTAATCCTCTCTCCACTTTGAAACCCTTTTTGATTCCTTCACATAACACACTTTGATCAGCTTAATCAAGTCATCCAAGAAGGTATAACTGCCACAATGGTAGCTAACCACTACCAGGTCGAATACCCAAAGAACCTTCTGGCTGCCGGAATTATAGGCATGAGTTTTCTTGGCGTTAATTCGAGTATATCAAACTTCCACGCTCATTCCCTCCTTGTATCGTGTCATCTTTATGAAAAAATTTATAGAATAATGCAAATGGAATGTGAGAATAGTTTAAGTGTATAAACGAAATAATAAAATAATAAACAGCTAATTCTAACACATTTTGTTGCTCGCGTCCTTGTTGGTAAGCAGGATCCGAATAATTCTGGTAAACAGGATTCCGAATAACTTTGCGAATACATAAACTTATGTTTAAGCTTTGAGCCTCTTAGCAGTCGCATCTTTTGCGGATTGGTCTTCTTCCGAATCCAGTCGCATATAATCATACAGGAAAAAAATAACATAGCATCTTCTCTTGGAGGAAATAAGAGCGTTCCTCGTCTTTTGTGCATTCTAGGATTCTTCTCTTCATAATTAATTTTAGGTATCATTCCAATGGTACTTTCTGGAAGCATTAATGAATAATAATAATAATAAATTATATTTGCCACCTTTGGCCTAGAATTACAGTGGTATGATAGTAAATTAAATAGTGTAATTAAGTACAAAATAAAAGGATTGTACAACGATTATTATTTACAAACTAAGACTAAATTAATTCTAAAACCATCATATAAATATTCCAATTAAAAACTCCAACCAGGCCGCTCTCGGTATAAATGATTCTTTATGTCTATCCGTATTCGAAATTGGGGCTAAAAGCGGGTTAGAAACTGTTCTAAGATTATATTTATGGTTGACCACATCACAAACAAATCTTCTACCTGAGTGATTTTTTGAGTCCCTGATATTGTTATATTCTTTATATGTACTTTTATCCCTCCGAGACTCAATCTCCTCAATTATATTTCTCAGTAACCAAATGATATCAAGACAACGTTTTTGAACTCTTTCGATATCCTCCTTTAAATAACTAGGCAGACCTCCCCAGATCGGTGAAACATATTCCAGTAAAGGTCTAATCTTGGTACAATAGGTTATAAGCCCAATATTGCTTGGGAGATTTGCTTTCCTACAAGCCCTCGCAAAGTAAATACTTTTACTCGCTTTCTTAATGATGGTAGATCATTAAGAAAGCGAGTAAAAGTATTTACTTTGTACAAAATTTTAAAGATCATTTTGTACAGTAACCTTAAGAAGCTTAAATTTTATGACTCTTTCGATCATTGTGCCACCTACGTTGATAGGCGGGGGCACTGGACCCGACCTCTCAAACTTATCCACATATTCTTGGTCTTCCGGGCATTCAACTCCATTTTATTATTGGTTGCCCAATCTTCCAGGTGGTTCACTGCTTCCTGCATTTTACTGTTTAAACTAGTAGATACGAATTCATTTTGGTTACAGTCATCAGCAAATCTACCCATGGTAATTGGAATTTCACTTGGAATATAGTCTTCTATGTCACTAATATAAATATTAAATAGTGTGGGTGTAATAATACCCCACTGCGGTACTCCAGCTCATACTGTTCCAATTCTAGAAAGGACACCGGAAGCTTGACTTCCTGCGTTCGATTAATCATATAGCTCTGACACTATAACCAGAAGGACCTACTCACCGCCATACTAGCTAGCTTCGTTAAGAGGATCCCATGATCAACAAGGTCAAACGCTTTTTGAAAATCAACAAAAAGCGCATGCACACTCTGCCTTGATCAGTAGCATTATGCCAATCTTGGGTAATGCTGGTAAGTGCGGTAACTGCAGGTCTCCCTCTCATAAACACATGCTAGTTGGCGTTTATTTTAAGATCTGTCTGATTTAACTTTAATTGTATCCTCTCCGATACTTTGGCCACCGGTGAAAGAACTGAAATCTGCCCATAAAATCAGTACCTAAATCCACAGGATTGTCCACTTTCGGTATTGGACTGACTAACGCATGCTTATAGCAGCTTGGATATTTACATTACATGATACTAGCGTATATAACTTCATGTATAACTGGAGCTAATTTTTCATAGACGTTCTTAAGAAGCCATGCGTGCACCCCATCAGCGCCAGTTGCTTTTCTAGGATTTAGGTGTTTTGATATCGACTCTACTTGTCCGATGTTAGGTAGTGGTGGAGATCGATCTTCAAGTCCGTCAGCTATTTCTCGCACTGTTGATGCAGCTGATTCTCGATCGATCCATGGGGCGGTAAATGCATCAAGTAACTTATTTGCCGCCGACTTTAACTCCATTTTTGCTGGGTTTTTCAGCACCGCAAAGTGAGAAAATGCACTTAAACCATTTTCTTCGATTAGAGCAACAGATAGTACTTGCCTCATTTTCATAATAAATTCGCTTGGCTTCCGAAATCAGACTTGCAACTTTGGAGCACAGTTTTCGATATTCATGTTTGACTGCTTTGGTAAATGCCTTTTGTCTGGCTTTAATTTGTGTCTTAATATAGGGCGTCATCCACTCTTTATCGTTTGGATGCATGCGTGCACACTTTACAGGGGCACAGGCATCCAATAAATTTTCAATAATTTTATTAAAGCATTCTACTTTGTCGTCTACGTCGTTTGCATCATAAACAGCCTTCCAATTCTCAAGTTAAGTACAAAGCCTAAAGCTCTCTGTTGTTGAGAATTTTTAAATTGTGTTCGGATTACTCATGAGTTCTTGTTTCTGGCCACTAGATAAACTCAACTTTAGTTGCCTAAAACCACTCATAATGGCGTCGAACAGTCTAATTTGTTGCAATGATTATTCTTCATCACGTGACTGACGTTTCGACGGCCTCAGCGGTGGGCCTCTTCAGAGTCTATTCTTCGTTTTTCGAGTCTCTAGGGACTGAGTGAATACGCTCTTTTAATATTCAAAGTTATCTCATTACACACCCTCAATCCATTGTTTCAACACAGGCGTTAAATCCTTTACTCCACTCATTAATACTCAGTTCGCAAGGCTGCAGAAAAAATTGTCATTCAAGTATATTTCTTAAATCACATTTTCAAGTATCTGATTGCATCGTGCCCTTTTCTTGAGTATTCTCAAGCAGATTATCGTAATTTGAAGGTTTGAGTGGGGTTGGGGATACAAGATTCCCGGTAATTTTTCTGTTGAAATTATTAAATTTCATTTCTTTATGACGACTTTTGCTACGTTTTCCCAGTTTCTACTTTAAACCGGATTTCCACTTGCAAATAAATTCGCGCGAATCGAAATTTCTTTGTATAAATTAAATAGTTTTCTCATTAGTAACAGACGATAACCCACGAGACAAAAGAAAAATTGGATTCGCTCGAATTTATTCTCAAGTGGAAAACCGGCTTACGATAAAGATGTTTTGGGATATAGTCGAAAGGTTAAAACCTTTAGTTGTGTATTCGTATTTCTAGTAAAAATATATTCCACATCCAACGTTTCACAATAATTCCACTCGCACGTAGAGCTTCATGCAAGTTTTGGATTGAACAGTTCAAATAATAGTTATACCATAATAATAGTTCAAATAATAGTTGAGGGTGTATGTTTTACCTAATCATTTTTGTGCTCTTCATATTTGTTTAAGTAAACTTCGTAGGTCCGGTGGCAGCCTCAGCAATCGTCGTGGCAGGCTGGTAAAATTCAAAATAGTAATCTTGCGGGAAATTTAGAATCTACAAAGATATCAAGCGACTATTATGACTGTTGAATTCCAATTGTTTTTCCCAAAACCAAAAACTTAGATTGTGCATGCCAGTCTGAATGAAAGTTTTCTACCAATAAAAGTTTGGTTTGATGAACACTAGCAACCGGAATTTTGGCCATTATTTCTTGAATTATGCTTTGTTTTGTTTTTGTTTTTTTTGTCTTTTTTTTTTTTTTTTTTTTTTTTTGTTTTTTTAAAGGAATACATCACGAATGTATAATGTAACGGTTTTATTTCATGTTCAGCTCTCAGTTTAAAATAGCTAAATACCTGCCTCTCACCTGAGTCAACCCATCATTATTTTTATCCTAAAAGCTTTTGGCTCTGTCGGTCTCGGGCTCTACGGACATTTTGCTTTTCCTCTGAATAATAACCGCTATCTCGCAACATTAGCGTTGCCTGTGGGGGGAGCAGTAAGGCAGTTGTCCCTACTTTTCGTCCTGCTTAGGCCTGTCGGTACATCCAGTGCATTTGTCGTTACATTAAGCCTGTCATCGTGGATTCTTTTAGCGTTTGAACTATCAATTTAAACAATTGTTAAATATGCTACGGCGAGAGTTAACTACGGGTAAGACATTCAATACAACATGTTCGCAAGGAACTCTGGTTCTTAAATTTCTTTTCAACCGACAAAAATGACAGATCCAGTCAACCCTCAGGAAAGGGTGTTTGTGGTAGCAGTTACAGCAGAAAAAGAAGATAAGTTTGTATATATAATTCTTCATGTGATAAGAGCACTTTTGCGTTAAATCACTTTCGAAATTTAATATCATTACACCAGCCAGAGCTAGCAAAGTAGAATCGAATTTTAAGTTTTTACTGCCCTCGGTTTTGTTAACGCTGCTTTTTTCTTAATATTTATCGATACAATGCTAGCATCTTGTTGGTACATTTGTCTAAAATGTCCACTGCCCCTCTTTCAAAGCTCTGGTCACGCGACTGTTTTGCGACCACAATACTACTCGTGCAGAATTTGCACACAGCATATTTGTTCAAGCAGGAATCTACAAACAAATACCAATATACAAACACTGAAATACGCGGTAAATTTCGTTCACTTCGTTGATTTTCATATAAATGGACTACACGCACGTCGAGATTGGTACCATCGCACGCTTGGCCATTCAGTCCTCCCAGTCCAAGACTTGTTTTTTGACGAGTGAAATCATCTGGCGTTTAACAGAGTAATGAGGGGTATGAGGATCTGGGAAGTAATTCATCATTACGAGGAAAATATTTTGATATAATCATGTTTACATGTAATTTTATACGAATGTGATCACCCACAAAGTATGAGATGATTTTCTGATATAATTTCTTTAACATCCATGTGAATACCCAGATTTCAAAATCTTTCATTAAAATACCACTATGGAGATCTTATCTTCACAATGGTACTAGTTCAAAAATCGAATCGTTGCTGTAAAAAATAAAAATAAATTGTCAATTTCACATTGTTGTATCTTCTACTTTGCAACTCGCGCCTTTATTATCATAACCTAGACCACCGCTGCTTGCTTCGGACGTCTTTATTTTGTCGGGATCTTCATATTCTTTATACAGAAGCCAAGAAAGCAAGAAAAATAGAATACCTAAACCTATAATTAGAAGAAAAAAATTATTAAATTTAAAAATAAGGCATGTAGGTATGTTATCGGAATTACTGAAAGAACGAAGCACAACCTACGAGTTCCTTTTACTCGTTATCTTCAAACGAAAACTCATTTCCGTGAATTTGATCCCATTTACTTTTACATTTCTCTCTACAAGAATGGATGCATTTTTCATTTATTTGTACCATACAGCGAAATGGAGAGGTGAAAGTGAATAAATTTACAAATGACAGATAATGTAAAATATCACAAAGAAATACCATTGCATTTTCTGTTTATTACATGGATTACAAGAACTTTTTGACCAAATTTGGTACATAATTTCGAGTATTTTACAAAAATTTTCCTTCATCAGAAATATTAACTTAAAAAGTTAGCTGTTGAGTGGAAATGTCACAATATTCCAATGTATATACTTTTCACTTCATCGGCATTGCAACCATAACAAATACAAAACTCGTTACAATGTTCCAGGCCACGGTCTCCGTAGCTCAGTTTCCATGTAGAGCATCGCACTAAAATTGCGAGGTCGTAAGTTCGGTTTCCAGCAAGACGGCCCGAAGTTGTATTTCGTGCAAAAGATCCCGGTTGGGTTGTAAAATCATTCAAATACTCTACGATTTCCCATCATCAGAGATAATAACTTAAAATGTACAATCATATGTTATTTTCTTCTTTCAATTTTTAGTTAGATTGTAGATAACTTTCTTTAAAGCAGAAATTTGCCTAGGATGTCGAGGAAAGTGCTCATAATGCTGAACTGGGTTATTGGACTTTCAATACTGTTATCATAGCATTGGTTGTAAATTAATATTTAAAAATTGAGCAGGAGTACTTTAGTGGATTTAAATTCGATACGGTATGTCTTGCGGGGGTTTTTTTATTAAATGATTTCAACAATAAATCTCTGAATAGGCTAAAATTCAAGGGGAAGTTTTAAAAATTAACGCTTTTTAAATTGCTAAAATTTGAGGATGTGTAGTGTTTCAATTCTATTTATTGTAATAAAGTAAATGGTTTGAACCTGGGAGAATCGTGACATGTTTGAGGAAGTTGATCGTCCAGGTTAGTGTAGTCTTGAGAAAGACTGTTGGTTGAAGTGACTGACGTTTCGACAGCCTTAGTGGCGGTCATCTTCAGAGTCAAAAGGAGAGTAACGAAAAGGCGAAAACTCGCTTCCAATCCTTGTGAACTCGATGGCTCAACAGGCAGAGGGGCGGACCGATATTCCGGAGGTGCGAGTTCAAATCCTGCTCAAGTCAGCATTTTTCAGTTTTTTTCGGCAGTGTCATAAGCGCCAAAATGCATTCATTTTAATGAATCGACATTCGTCAGCGCTTTTGGCACGTTCAATTAAAATTTTTGTACAGAAGGTGACATTGACTAGCGTAGATACGCAACCATATGCATCAGAGGGCATTCTATAGCGGCAAAAGACGAACATTACTCCGATTCTAGAATACATTAGGGAAAATAAAATTTCAATTATGCAAGATATTTTTCCGATCAGCTGCAGGGCCGACTTAAGGTTTTGCGTTATTTGGACATGTATAAAAGATAAGGGAACAAAACTGTCATACTTCGTAAACAAACTCAATTCGGTTAGACCGCACGAACCTCGTTTATTTCGCCATTATGTCGATGACTGTTTTGCCATTTATCGCTCAGCCGACCACGTTCTATGTGTTCGGCTGAGTCCTGTCAAGACTACCTTAACTCTCAATATTGAAATATACTTTGTATTGGGATAGAGAATAGTTCTATTTTACCTTTCTTGAACATTTTAATTCATTGCACACATGTCTTTCAGCCTCTGTTTATCGTAAGCCTATAAATTTTGATAGAGCATTTCACATAGCAAAACAGTCATCGAAATACTGGCAAAATAAAAGAGGTTCGAGCTTCCAACCGAATTAAGTTTATGTACAAATTATGATAGTTTTATTCCATTATTTTTTATACATTTTGGATTCAATAGAACCTTAAATCGACCCTGCAACAGATCAGAGAAACATTTTGTGTAATTGAAATTTTGTTCTCCTTAATTTATAGTAGAATAGTGTTAATGATCTTCTGTTGTCACTATAGAATGCCCTTAGATGCAAATGGTTGCGTACCTACGTTAATGAATATCACTTTCTATGCAAGAAATATTAATTGAAAGTTACAGAAGCGTTAATGAATGTCGATTGATTAAAATGAATGTATTTTTGCGTGAAGAATTTAAGATTGGGGTTAATAATACTCTATTTTCAGGTAATGAACAGCAAAAGGTGCAAAGAGCTCAGCAGTACAAAACGCGGTAAGCAGTTAATTGAACTGTGAGCAATTAATGGCAAAGCAGACATGGAGATGTCGGAAAAATGGTTTTGAACAGGTTTTAAATGTTTAAACGAGTTCAGTTTATTTACGAATTTTCACAGTTTTATTCCCTTATCTTTTAAATATGTTGGGATTCTATAAAACCTTAAATCGACCAAGCAACAAATTGAACGACTGTCTAGCGTAATTGAAATGTTATTCTCACTAATAGTTAGTAGAATTCTGTTAATGGTCGTCTGTCGGCGTTATTCAATGTCGTTTGTGTATATTCGCTAATGAACGTCACTTTGTACGCGAAATTTTTAAATGGACGTGACAAAAGCGTTAAAGAATGTCGATTGGATAAAATGAATGTATTTTTTGCTTAAATGAGTTTGAGGTTAGCGTTAATGATGACATATTACCTAGTAACGAACAGCAAATGGTGGAATCACGAAGACAATGTTTGTTAGGAAAGATCTGTGAACTAAAGCTCGTTAACAGTTTGAAATATACATATTAGAATTTCACAAATACTAACCATATATCGGTCCTGCAACATACTGGACAAGCGTCGTGCGTAATTGAAATTATATGCTTTTTAATTTACAGTATTTAATTTACAATATTGTTAATGGTCGTCTGTTGGAACTGTTGAATGCCATTTTGTGCAAATGCTTATCGATGATTATGAATGTCACTTTTCACACAATATTTTAATGGAGCATGATAAAAGTGTGAATGAATGTCGACTCAATAAAATGAATGCGATTTTGCGTGAATGAGTTTGAGATTAGCGTTAATTATAATGTATTTTCTGTCAATGAACAGAAAAAGGTGCATTAGAAGTATTGGTACCTATGTAAAATAATTACATTACGACGAGGTACATGCTTTATAGATTTCAAGTCACTTAACCAAAGGTGTGATAACACTGATCCTTTTCTAGTATAAAACGTCAAAGCCTTTGACTAAAACAAGTAATCTGCGTCAATCTACCCAGTGTATTTGCAGTCCAATAATTCTCTAATTTTTATAATCTTTGTATTATTATTCATAATATAGTAAAAGGACCCTCACTAAGGCCTTTATTAAGATACGATATTATAGTAAATTTATATTTATTCCGTGGAGAGAAACAAACAGTCGAATTAAAGACTATTACATTATTTAATTGTAAAAATAATGATAATGATAATGATAATAATAATAAAAATAATATGGCCATTGGAGTAGGACAAGCACAGCTTCAGTCTACTAAGGGAACGTGGACGCTCCCGCCCACCAGAGTTCGGGTTGGCACCTTTTGGGCAAGTGCCAGCAACCCCTAAGCCAAAGGTGGATCAGACTCTTTAGCCTGGGATGGCAACTCATCTAGAAGGAAACTCCAATATAAAACCAGACATATTAAGGCATAACATTAATTTGGAGCCAGTAACCTCAATAAAATCAGCAGGCTTTGATGAGATGACCTTGGGAGTCGAACCTCTCCCTTGCCAGTTGGGTAGACCGGTGACCTAAAGCCTCAGCATGCCTTAATTGGCTGGCATTTGCAAGTACACTACCTTCAGGTATTGGCAAACCTACCCTGTTAGCCCAACGACTAGAAGAAAATCTGTACAGCGGGCTGATGCCCCTGACCTTAGTTGGTTGAAGATGAACCAGCCTTAAATGCTGAAAAAAATCTGCTCTAGTCTAAGTATAAAGCGATATTCAGATTTAACCCTTGCAGTGGCACACCTAAACTGACCTTAACAGGATGGAAGTGCAATAGAGTACGGTTGAGGTCAAACTGGATATACGTATCGGAGTGTACTTTCAGGGATTTTAGAGGGCACTACATCCCTTACTTCTTCCTGACTGGATAGGTTGGGCGAGTAAGGTTGGCCTCGTGGGTGTTTCTTAAAATTAATTTTAATGCTAGAATTTTCTTTCCTCACAAGTTCCCTAAAATGTGAAATGCTGTTGCGGCCTTACCTAGCATCTACACTAGTCTAAGAATAAAACAATATTAAGATTTAACCCTTGCAGTGGCACATCCAAACTGACTTTAACTGGTTGGAAATGCAGGACTGGATATACGCATTGGGGAGTGCTTTCATGAACTTTAGAGGGCTTACATTCCTTACTCCACCCTGAATGGAGATAAGTTGGGCGACTAAGGGTTGGCCCCCTGGGCGTTTCTTAAAATCCGTATTAATGGTAAAATATCCTTTCCCCACAAGCACCCTGAAATGTACGATGTCTGTTGCGGCCTTACCTGGTGGGATGCAGAGAACCCGTAACAAGATGTGACCCCTTCCACTGTCCTTTGTTGGGTAGTGTACGAGTTATAATAATAATAAATAGATTTTCAGTACTTTTCCTACCTGACAAAGTACCTACGACTGTGACAATCATATTTGTTTGTTCTCCGAGGTCATAAATCCAACAAAATCCTGTTTTGTTGCACACCTTTTGCCAAATGACACAGTTGAGGTCAACAAGATGACCAAAAATGATTGGACCAGGGATATGAGCCAGTATCTTTGTAGACATATATTGTAAACCAAATGCAAATGACAATCTCTCTGGGGCGATAATTCTAAAACAAAACAAAAATATTATTCCTACGCGCAACAGTCCTCACCAGTTAGAATCTTTAATCATTACATATCATTGTTAATAAAATATTATCCTCAAAGAAATGGAAGAACCGTGACCAGGATAAAACACATGAACAGAAAATTATAACACCTTTTGAGACCAAGGAATTTATTGTTACGAGCTTTCGGCTGCAAGACGGCAAGCGTAAACGAGTAAACAAGAAATGGACATTTTTTTGTTTTCCCGTTGAAGGTTTCAGTCTGGCACCCGAAAGCTCGTGACAATAAATTCTTTGGTCAGAAAACGTGTTATAATTTTTTTCTTCGTAAAATAATTATCCTTTGTGACCTTCTAGGTTCTGTTTATACACGCCATGAATTGAACACAACGGTTATACCCATCCAACGAATTTGGAGAACATTCAAGTGCTAAGGGGCCTTTACACGTGCCTGGGTTGTTTCTTAACCAGGGTTAGGTCGCCAATCTAGGTCAACCGGTCTACGAATCAATTCCTTTAAGTGTTTGCATGATATCCAGGTTAACCCTTGACACATTGCCAACCAGAGTGATCCTTTTCAAGACCCGGATCGACCCGGGTTAGTGAGATGTGAAGGTGTGAAATTTCTCCTCGTTTCTTCATGTGAACACGGATTGAACTGACCGTGGCTCGTGTAAAGTGTTGGTAAGTAGAACCGCAGATGCAGAAACAATGACTTTCTTACGTTTTCCAGCATCACCAGTAATAATGTTGTTTTCCACCATTTTGCTTAGACTGAATCCTGCATTCCGTGCACGATAAACTCGTCAATAGCTCATCGCTCTAACAAATGTTTTCAACCCCGGTTGAGATCGGCTGACCCAGGTTGGCGGAAATGACAGCCTTCTCGGATTCATGTAAACGCAATAAAAAAATAACCACAGATGGTACGCTCATCCGGGTTTGAGTAAAGAAACTCTAAGATGTGTTAAGGTTAATTGTTTGCACTTGTCAACTACCTTCGCGGTCCCCTGAATATTTCTTTTAATCCCGCAAGAGATTCTCATTATAAAAGGCACAGTGGCCATTTTAATGTACGAAGACGATCAAAATCCTTGGGAACGTACACCAAATGGCAAACATGAGAACAAATGTTCTATTATTCAAGGTAACGTTCTATTATTCAAAATGTTCTATTATTCAAGGTAACGAAACTAGTAATTCGATTTATACAATTAAGTATTACAATTTACGACTCTTGCAATTTGTTTCCCAAAGATAATTTATATGAACTCTTTCCTAGTGTGATTCGGTATCTATGATTTGGTGTAAGATTAAATATCTCTTGCTACGCTACGATTTTTAATTGTCGTTTGTTCGTATATAAGTGTATTAATGAATTTATTGATTTTGATGTGAGTATTCCAGCATAGTTATATAGCTCTTGTAATAAATTTGACATGGACAGAAAATAAGAACAGGTATCAATTTGATCTGCTGATGCAATTCCTTAGAATTTTATTTGCCAGTATAAATTATGCTAATGAAAGACAATCTGCACGTGAAGTAAAAATTTAGTAGTGGATTTAGTGGAACATCACACAAAATTATTAGGTAAAGTTTATAAGGGACAAAATTAGAAAACAAAATTTGCAGATTAAAGCTTTTTCTCGGGAAATTTTAACACAACATTTCAATAATTATCGAGCAATGTTTTGCTTGTTTATACTCCAAATTCGTTACTTATGTTGTCGCCTGATTGATCAATTTTCATGTATTCTGACAAACGAAAGCCTATTTTGACCATTATGAACTGTTATAGAATTGGCACTCCTAAATACTCAAGTTATTTACTAATGTATTTGACGTCTAACTGTAGGAATTTCAACCATATATATATATATATATATATATATATATATATAATAAAAAATGTGATTGGCGGATTTTGCCCTATCAAAATATTAAATTTACATAATTCGCCATCTTAAAATTGTCTGTTAAGTATCCAATGGGAATGTTTGTCGATTGTTCCCTCGATATCTAACCACCATTTTAAAAACGTAAATTCAATATCCACAATGTTATTTTATGCAATAATGAAGATTGTTTCATGGGTTATCATATAATAATGTAAGTTCATGCTATTGGAGGAATATCGAACTTTGTTTTTTTTCGGCGATTTCTTTCAGCTACTGTTCATTAAACTGCCTGACTCCATTGACATTCTATTTTTCTAATATTTAAATTAGCTTTGTTATCTTGTAAATTTCTACAAATATTTTGAATTTAAATTTTTATTCATCTCGAAGATTAATTGGAAAATCATTTTCAATGAGATTGGTTGCCGTAGTCGATATTTATTGAATAATCATTTATATAAAGGTGATAATAAATTCAACAGAGTGAAAATTTTTAGACTGCATAGAAACAGACGGCCCATTTTAGATGTATGCTGGTATTGGCGTCATAAAGGATGGTGAGGGATGATTCACCTCTGTTTTTAAAAACAAAAGCCTGATCCCCTTACCTTCAGATATGTTAGCATCTTAGTTTAGCCGCTCTCTATGAAAGATCCGTTTTCTTCTCAGGAATTAGGCCTTAATCGCACTCACCTTGTATAGTTTTAACTATTTTCCACACCTTATTTTCAGCCCTGACAAATCCTTTAATAAATATTAGAAGTACTAATGCGAGTTTCAAAGTTTGTGATAGAGAGGTGGATACAGAAATCCTGGAAACGAGGGGCCGGAAACACTGCCTAGTAAAAAGTTCTAATAAACAGAAAAATATATATTCAGCGCAGTTTTTAGGCTAAATTAAAGAACAGTTTCTTTACAATTGAGTACATTTCAAATGCAAACATTGATGTCAATCATCAGAGCTGTACCCCGTCGACAAGGTGCAAAATTACCGGGATCTCGATCGCAATTGGCATTGACTTTGGTTAATAGCAATTAATTCGACATTGTTTCGAAGCTGAATGGCGAACTATATCGAAATTCTTGGTACATAAATAGTTGTGGGATGGAAAAACTAAAATATTGTGATACAAGTTCTTTTATGGCACAGTTGATGAAGTGCTGTGCCATTACAAGGATAAATTTCTCTTGACAAATGGTGAGCTTCAAGTGTACGCTATTTAAAATATAACGAAATTTTAGACGACGAAATTAGCATTTTCGTTGTCAAGAAATGAGTTAAAGTCTGTTTACCAAAATACTTCCCAGGAAACAGGAGTGCGCGGTCCCTTTGGGCTACTTTGTAAGTCCGCTTCTCTGACGTGTCTAGTTCCCATTTCCAAATTTGGTTTTCCCATAAATTTTTACACCAAGCAATGTCTATTATGGATGAACTGATTTTGTGTGTTTATGAACTGATTCGATGGGTTTTTGACACAAAAGCGACTGAGTCGATATGCGAGAGCAATTTGATTTGATGCACAATCTTACCGCATAATAACGATTTTTGCTGGCGTTAGTTGTAAGAAAAATACCAAAGATATAACACCAACTAAAATAAGGAACCATAGCCAGTTTTTGCAGCCACGTGCACAGTAACCAATTTCTGCGGTGCCAAGGCCATCTCCAGATGCTATGCAGGAACAGTTAGCATATTTCTACGTGAGAAAAAGAGAAAGCGAAGTTTTAAAAATTAAGAAAATTTTATAAGTAAGAAGTTGGAGTATCTTCAGTCATGAACGCTTACTATTGACATAGTATGTCCGGGTTGCAAGAGAACTTGTCAAATGAGATACGCAAAAACGGTTATATTGTGTACGATGGGATTCAACAGAAGCATTGAAAAATTCTGTTAATCCTGAGTTCCCAGAGTAGCATTCCGGCACTATAAAAGCCTTCCTTGGAATGTAGAAACATGCGAGGAAATGAAACGTGCTTCCAAATCTTCAAGACGATTAGAAGTGCCTTTTTAAGTGGGAAAATGCCACCTTCGTTTGATCCTTTAGATGTTAAACACTTCAGCATAGGTTTTAGGTAATATCGTTTAGTTTAGTCTGTTATTCTGGGCGATATTTTTTGAAACACCCTGAAAGATCCAAAAATTCGAACAATACTGATCGGTGGATACATATGTGAAAAATTACGTGTAAGGTTATCGGTTGAGCTTATCAGGGGAAACTCATCGTTACTTGATTTCAGCGATTCTTTGATCTCACCTTCAGGTTGGTATCGGGTAAGGACAGAGGTGGGGTATAATTTTGTTTTCTTGGTTTTTCGTCTGATACAATTTTAGGTCAAAAAAATTAAAACTCACCCTTGCAAACAAGATTAATCAGTTATAAAATCACGGCCAGATATGACGGACATTCTTAGCAAGGTACCGATTGCTGTAGTCAATTATGCTATTAGTAGCTCCCAGACCATGCTCGTTTGCGTTTTCCACAAACGGGATTTTTGAAGTTGTTAATTAAGGATAATCAACAGTCAGCACGCGGTTTACTGCAATGATTTTATGGTCTAAAAAGACTATAAAAGTTTAATAGTCATACAACCAAAATGTGCTAATGACAGTCAGCCAGTAATTTTGATTTTACTGAAGATATTTATTTAACTGCTATTAGATCTTATAAACGCTCGTATCTGCTCCGCTGATAGCGGACAACTGTAATTGTAACCACTCAACACGTCAAGACACACTTGGTAATTTTTTTCTATGTACACGCCTAAATTTTGACAAATTTACTCATGCCGCTGGGTACCAAAAAAACCAAATAGATCTTATTGAAGCTTATTACTCTGAGTATTTAATTAATAATCCCTGAAAATAGGCCGAATAAGATCCTGTTAACATCAATAGTTTTGGTAACAAAATATCGGAAATAATTCATGTAATGGAGACGAGATTTCTAAAGCCCTTACTTGACGAGAGGATTTCATTGATTCTAAGGTGGATTAAGATTTTGATGGGTCTGGGGCAAATACATCGAAATGGGCCAGTTGCTTCCAGTTGTTTTTTGTAATTCGTGTTCATTCTTGACCCCCAACTTAACTGAGTTGCCACTATGATTCTTTAAATAAAAACTAAGGTGAGTATATCCAACAAAAAATTAAGCCATATATTCTGTATCATACACGTATGATGTTTCGGTTCTATATTGCTTGTAGCATTGCGATGCATGATTCTAGTCAGTAAATATATCAAAATTCTTCTCATAAACTTAAGGAACAACAAAAGCAATTACAAAACATGTTGTTTTATACTCTCCTCAGAATAGATCATATTAACACATTCATTTAGTATCTTAAAAGGCCTGTGATTTTTAAAGAGCCTGGGGCAGCAGTCCCATCCACCCCAAGGTTAATCCGCCTAGGCATTGATTGATGTTTATTGTTGTGGTGTAAGTAATCAAAACCTGGCAACCTCGTAGCGTTCACTGTACCTAATACGATGATATACAGAGAAACATTGTTATTTTGTCGAATGATAGCCCAACATTAAGTCGTACAGCTTAATATGGGTATTCATTCTGGCCTTTTTGGAGATTAAAGTTTCTCAGTTCGCTCAACGAAAGATTGGAATTACTTAAGCCACAAATTAAGAACCTGAGTAAATATCAAGATTTTAAAACGTAACTTCCTTAAAACATTATTATAGGATGAGAAACTAAGCAAACGTTTCATTTCAGTTTAATTTAATAATTTTTCATTTCATTTTTGTCAATATTTTTATTTCTTATTGTTTTAGTTTCCTTAATTTTATCTGATTTTGTATAAACTGTATTCTAATTTTTTTTTAATAATTTAACTACCTTTCTATTGAAATGATAAACTTTTAGTTTCTCAAGTTTTTCAGTTTCTTTGCTCTCATGTGTCACCCTCAGTAAATAGTTTTCAATTCAATTCAATGTAGACATACCGACTATGAAGCGTTTTGTTTCTTTCAGTAAATAAAATATTAGATTTTCCTACTTATGAATCAATTAATTTTAGTAAACTTGAATTTTAAAATCTGTTAAACACTGTCCACAATTAGCCGTTTCAGGGTCCTTCGTTTGTGATCATATCTGCAAGAATAAACGTTAGTTCCTATGCGATCAAATTGGTCTAGTAGGTACTCTTAAAACTTCATGCCCACTTACGCTCTCTTCATTAGTTTCAATCCTCTCCATACAGTTCCTTATCCGGAAATTTTCCAAAAATTATTACGAGAAGTACGTGCACACAATAAACCCTCGCTCACCCTTCCAATATACCTCTCGAGAATTCAAATAACATTGATAACTTCTTAAAAATGTCGAAAAGACAAATCGTCCTTACTATAAGAGGGAATGTAAAATAAGAAAAACACAACAATAGCCAAAAATATTAACAACCCAAATTGGGAATTATTTCATATTTAAACTCCTCGTCGTCTTGCACAGGTAGTCAAAAAGAATTGCTCAAGCTCGACTTTTTGCACAGTGAAGGATTACCATCACTTACAACCCGCACCAAAGACTTTAGTTAACATCCATGCCAAAACACTTTATTCCCACATGTTTCCCACAGGCATATCCCACAATTTTCGTAAGGATTTGTTGCCATTTTAAGTAGTTTTCAAGCGAAGGTGTGGTCTTTTCCGAATTTATCAGAACATCGTTTCGAATAATTGGTACAGCGAGAATTTCAGGCCAGGTGCGAAGATTATGGGTCCAAAACCAAGCCCTGGAAATGGCAAAAAAAGTGCTTCCATTATCAGAGGAAGGCTACTCACAAAGAGATATCGCTGTTCGAGCAATGGGCTGCAGACAAAGGAGTGTCAGTGACATCTTGAAGAAACAGCGACTGACAAATATTAAAGAACTATGGACAGCTGTCAATGCTGCCTGGGAAGAATTTCCACGCAAACGCTTAGTTAATTTGATTGACAGCATGTCTAGCAGATGCGAAGCTGTCACCAAGGCCAGAATAGGGCCCACAAACTATTAAATTTTACCTCGCTTATAGTTTCAAGTCTTATTTTTGGTGTTTTGGTGTTTTGTGATAATGTTACTTAATATTACTATCTGCCCTGCTGGTGAGCAGGTTTTTTTTGACTTCCTATGTATTTACGTTAAAAATTTCGAACCTGATTTATTAAAATAAAACGTATGGTGAAAATAACCTTTAATGGTTTCACAAATGATGAGATCCATTTTAACAATTCTACTGCTAAACAATGGGTGTTCGTATCAAGACTCTGCATTAGCTGCGATCTTGAGGTATTTCTTCTCGTTTTCGGATCAAACTTATTACCTTTTTCCGCATTAAAGAAAAAGGTTTCTTTTGGGTTTTGTTTTTTTTTTATATAGCAACACTTTCTAAAAGCGGAACATTCTCATAGTTTACCAGTCAGATACCAGCGTAAGGAAAGCCCATGACTGAAAAAATTTTTTTTCTGATATCTTTTGTTTCAAAAACTGATATGTCCTACATTATCTTAAAGTTAATTACCGATTTCAAATAGAAGGGCTATGATGAAGATTAATGCAAAGTATTCATCCAGAGGTAAAACACTTTGGTGACGAAGATGAAACGATTTACGAAAAGGACGAAATAAACAAAGAAAACATGAAAGAGTTCGGCCTTTCTTTTGCTGACCTAAAATCAGAAATACAAAGCATACAACCAAATACGACAAGCAAACCTTGTGAAAGTTTTGTCGAAAGGAAGAACGAGTAGAGGAAAGTAAAGAATATACTTTTTTCCCTTTGTAATACTTTGGTAAAAGAGAAAAATAGTGTAGCGTACGAACTTTCAACTCGTACGTATTTTAAAGGAAGCGTTCAGCGGCACCTCAACTCAAAAGGTGCAACGGTGAATTTACAGAAAGAAGACGGCTTTACATTTTTAAAATTTTTCGGAAAGTGTTAAGATCCTGATGATAGCATTACTCGTCGAACATGACAAGTTAATCATCCACAAACCACCCAAGAAGAGAGAAGGACTGAAGCGGACAACATTTTCACCAAAGATAGTATCATTCTACATAAAAGTAGCTTTTCCGCGTATTTAACTAAATCGATTCAGACGTACATGTTATTGTGTAGCTCAGCTAAATGATCACTGGAACGTGAAAAGTCTCGACTCACAAATCAGTATCGATTTAACTTCAGCGAAGAATATTCTTTACACTCATTCGCTTAGCAAATGTGCTTGCAACAACCGAGTTCCGAAATGTCTTTGTTCATATTCATGAGAAAGAACAAAGTCAAAGCGTTGCTCCAGAATATTAACAGTTGGCCAATGCATATTCCAAAGAGCTGAGTTTTACAGCTGTCCTTTCAGGCCATAAATAGTCCAGATACTAAGATGGCCTCCAAAAGTGAAACAGCCGCAAGCACCAAGACAACCATTTTGTTTCCCGGTATTAAATCATTTACTGGCCTCAGTGTTCAAATGATGTAAAGAACTTGTGAGAGATCCATACAAGGGAACAAAGAACGAGACCAAATCGATTTAATTCAATACGGATCTAAGAAACCTAAGTAAGGTTTGGTCAACATTATACAAGTCCCAGAGTTTGCACGTGGCATACTTAATTGACCGGAATCCTTGAATAGAAACCCTTGTTTATAAGTAAACATAGACACTGAGAAAATTTTTCTCCCTAGTCACCACGCGTGTAAAAGGATTCCAGGCATGTCGAGATTAGTACCCTTGTACCGCGCTTCGAGTAGGTGGGTGAGGGGACTATCGACAAGCGCAGCAACAACTATAGAGGGTAACTTTCTTTTATCTCGCTTTCGTCTATATTCTTTCAGAAGTTTTAATTACGAAAATTTTCTTTAGTATTATAACCTATAGAATAGGGTACTCATCTATATATTTAGGTGGAGTTTGTCATGCCAAGTTAGTTAGCGTCTGTACTTTACCCTGGTCTCCGTTTTCAATGAATTGAGCCAGGAAACTGTAACAGGTTAAAGAGCCGCAGATGAGTTTTTAATAGAGGTAAAGTTAGCATAGTTATTTTATAGTAGTAGAGAGACGTTTGTAATTCTATATGTAATTATCTAAGAACAATTCGCATGTATTTGTGCAATTCATGTGTTCATTAATTTATAAATTAGTTAAGCAAGTAATTTATTATGGTTTCCCTTTTTATTTTCTAAAATGTTTGCTTGAAATGGTTTTAGAGGTACAGATGTCATTCCTAGGTGCAGTTGGTAGCTCTGTACCTTCAAACTGCGATCTCACTTCTGTCTTGAGCCAGCAAATAATTAACAAGCAAATGAATAAATAGCTAAAAAATTAAACTCTTATGAACTGATCCGCGAAAAACTGCAATTAAAACTTCATTTAAAGAGCTTTCCAAAAACGTTGCACCTACTGGATACATCTACATTCAGGGGATATTAAAGTTTTTAGATCCCACTAAGAACCACTTCAACAAAAGCCTTACATTGTTTTGTAAGCCCCAAAATTTTGAGCACGTAAATAAGGTAATTACGAGTAATTACATATAAGTAATTACAAATAAGGTAATTACAGGTAATTACGAGTTTCTAAAATTTAGTTATTGTATGGCGTGAAAGAGATGGAATAGTTGAGTTATCTTTGCCCATCGTATTCACTTATTTGAGAAGTTTTAAACAGGGTCGAAGAAGCTACTTTACATAGCAACTGTTCACTGGAACTATGAATACCATTGATGAAAAAGTTTATAATTATCACAAATTTGCTAACACTTTGCCATAAATTATTTCAATTATCGACTTACCGTTTTTGAGAGGAGACCAGTACAGCCAGCATAACAAGGGCTTAAATACGTAACGTTATCAGAGCCACATACGGGCAAAGCGACGCCAAGATTACAGCTGCAGTTTTGATTGCATGTGGATCCAAGTTCTACTGCTGGTACTGCAGGATATTCAACGAATTTTCCGGTAGATTTTCTATAAAATACATAGGCAACATACAGTTTACAAAACTTACATACGTTGTATATACCAAAAGTTATTGTCTTTCAACTCATATCTTTTTTAAACGCTCCACAGAGATGAGTGCTCTCGGGTTAAACCAAACCACTACAACAACTGTAATAATAATAATAATAATAATAATAATAATAATAATAATTATATTATATATTAGCTAACAAAGTTTGATAGCTATTGTCCTTCCCTCCATAACCCGGATATGCAGTAGGAGAGAGGGGAAGGGCACTGACCAATTATACAATATGCCCTAGGTGATAGTTTATTGTTTTTGTAATTAGAGCATCATTGTATATTTGGTTAAGTCAAGATGATAATGATAATAATAATAATAATAATAATAATAATAATTATGGGAGCCTGTTGCAGGCTGAGATCCCTTCCACTGCCCTTAGCTGGGTGGTGTCCGAATTGCAATAATAATAATTGCAATGCAGGCCCAATCGTAATGATGCTACTGCTGTCGTTAGAAGAATTAAATAGACAAAGAAGGTGAACATAGCTGTTATAGAATGTTTCTGTTTAACTTTACCATTTACAAAAGGGAATCCTATTCCTGTTTATAGGAAAAGAATGCATAGATATGAAAAAAGAGAGAATTATTTTCAGTATCAGAGCAGAGATAGTTTGATTAGGCAAGAATGATTAGAAAAAACGAGTAGTTAACGTCCATTGAATTGGAGTAAATAAGAACGGTGAAGCAAGAAGAAGAGGTGAAGAGAACTTGAAAATGAATACGGCCAAAAAGGGAACAGAAGAAAATTAAAATAGCAGTAGGGATTAAACAGACATGAAGGGATAGAAAATATCGAGGAAAAGGATAATATGAACAAGCAGAGCGCCAACAACGAAAATATAGTATTGAATTATTTTGAAAAAGCTTCGAATGAAGAGAAGGAAATGGTAAAAAAGATTATGGAGTCAAGGAACAATCTAGCTAGAGAAGTTCATCATAATTTTAGGAAAAGGAAGAAAACGAGAATGGTGAAGGAAACGAGAATGGTGAAGGAAACAAGAAAGGTTAACTGGGTATTGAAGAATATTAAAACGAGCAATATTTCAGAAATTAATAGGATACTGAAAACTGTTGGAATATTAATGGTGGAGAGAATTGGAATACAGGAAAGAAATACAAGAAAAAGAAATACGAATCATTGGGGCAAAAGTAAGATTGTTAAAGATATCAAGCAAATACAGAAAGAATTAGCAATACTGGAGGGTAACCGAAGAAAAGAATTTAAAATGAAAGGAAAGTAAAACTTATTGGAAAGCAAGTATAACTTGAAAACAAAAGGATTGACAATTTTTATTGAGAAGTTGAAGCAAAGAGTTAATGCAAAAAAGCGAAGGTGAAAAGGTACGAACAATGAATAAAACGGTATAGGCAAAATAGATTGTTCGGCATGGATCAGAGAGGTATTACCAGTGCCAGATTAGCAATGGGGAACTTTGGGCACGTGCCTCAGAGACTCCTACGTAAAGGGGCACCCCACATAAAGGGGGCCTCCACATAGAGAGCTTGACACAAAACAACAATAATCATAACATAACAGATTTATGAGCAACAACAAGGACAACAATATAAACAACAATAACAAAACTTTGATAATAACTATATAAATATTAAAATATTCTGAAACGGCATTTCGCGATCGACAGCAGGCAACACTAGTGAGCTACAATAAAATTTGTTCAATCAAACGTTATTGTTCCAAAGAACCATAAAACCGATGTCAGAAGAAGTCTGCCCTCTTCTAATATTGACCCCTCTCCAGGGAGGGATAATCCTGGAAAATCCGGCCTCCTGAAGGGAAAATTTCCAAGGAATATCACCCTCTCATGGAAATTTCACTCTTCCCTGTTTCTAAAACCTATGCAACGAGATTTTATAAGCGAATGTAATATTAATTTTTTTGTTTAGTAGTTAAAACAAGGAAAATTTCAGAGTAATCTGCATCATGATATCACAAAATATGTACATTTTTACCATTCATATTTCCTCCCACTTAAAAATACAGTGAGGATACCGCAATTATTTGAAACTTTGTTTTCGCTTTTTCTGCCTGCTTTTAATTTTATCCTCCATATCCTCTGAAATGTCCGTATTATTAACATTTCCATACCTTGTTTTTGGCACAAACCACATGCCATTAAATGAATCATACTGCAGTAATTCTTATTAATAACTACTGCGGAAGTATCCTTGGAAATGAAAACTCGCTTGAAATATTTCAGCAAAAACATCACAACAACACCTTAGTTCGGACCTTCTGTGACTGTAAACTGCCTGAAGAGCATGATGACATGATTGCATGTGATCCTTGCGGGGAATGGCATCATCAAAACTGCATAAACTACAATTCCACTGAGAGTGAGTGGCTTTGCTTTTCATGTATCCCAAAAACAGCTCAAAAGGAGTAAGCTTTTCTCCATGTAATGACACATTATTCTGGTGACTGACGAATGTCAAAGAAGGCTCTTTATTAGACAGAAATTAATCTTTTCCTTGACTTACGTTGTTTTTAAATGGCAATCGATGGAACAAATTTTCTAGAAGAGGGCGAATATCCAAGAAAATTCGATCCCCTGGTGGGAAAAGTTCTCGAAAATCCTTTCCCCCAGGGGGCGAGATTCCTAGAAATTGGCTCTCTACACTGAAAAGGGAAGCAAATTTTTTGGGAGGGCAAATTTCCTGTCACACCGGTTGAGTGAATTCGTGTAGTTTACAAAGATGAGCGGCTCTAAAGGCACAACACACTGGGCACGTGAGTAACCTAGTGGAGCGCAGAAACTATAGCAAACAACAGAAAAGGGAGGTCGTATAAACTCTGTCGTTGAGAAGTCGAGAAGAATACAGGAAATTTTGAATCAGCCAACTCATCGCCTACCGATACTATTTAAGCATTAAGCCTAACAGCCCATTTTTTGCAAGGGGTGTAAGGTGAGCATGAGGAGACTGCTGGCAAGAAGAATGTGAATTGAAGATGCGAAGACCTATAGTTCAATAAGATAAAAACTTAAAGGGAACAACTGACATCATGAAATGCGTTTGTAATGACACGCGTCGATAATAAAAAAGATAAATTATTAAAAGTGACCCTACCTACAGAAGTTTTGAATTTCTTACTTCTATTTCTGTACCTAACCTAACCCTCCACATAAGGGCTTTCTGCCTACAAATCGCTGAGGGCCACATACTACATATATTAGGGACCCACCGGGATATATCTTGGTATCCCGGTGGGCCGAGTCGCTACTGCACGATGACAATTTGAAACTAGTTGAATCGAAAAATCGAAAATTTGTTAAAGCCAAGAGACCGTATCGGCAGCTGGAAAGACATTATTAACGAAGCCATTGTCTATATACGGACGATGATGCTCAGGCAACACAATTTCTTAACTTCCCAACTGCTATCAGCACCTCTGTGGAGATCACAAAGATTGGTTAGATTATTGATAAATGTTTGTCATGCCTTAAGTCCCACATGGGGATTGAATCTGTAGCCTTCTGATGACCAGTGAAACGCTCTAATCATTGAGCTACCGAGACGTAGATGGCAAACGCACGTGCAAGTACGAACGTACGCGCTGCCATTTGATCCCCATCACGAGCTCAGAAATCGTTTCACTGAGGTTAGGGCTTGAAAAACACTCATCGACCATCGACGATTTTTCGAAGCTCTCACATCTGCAACATATATCCACCCAGCGATTGGTTAATTTATCAATTCTTTCAATGGAGATTGAATTTCTGGAGACCACTAAACGTGTACGAAATTTTTGCCTAATATTTTGTAGCCAAAACAAGGAACAAATCGATCCAAATCGAGGTTATGGATACTGCAATGTCATATTAACATAGAATGACCAGGTTGCCGATGCCATCAATCTATTGCATTCCTCTGGCAGAGTTTGTACTTTTTCAATAAAGGTTAAAATTTATTTTACGTTGTCCACTTACTCCTCTCCAGTTGCGAGAATTGTGGTTGGTGTAGGGCGAAATATTTCTCATGTACCACTTTTATGCTGAATTTAACGTCTTATAAAAATCAAATAGATTGTATTTTAGAGTCAATCCTATTATACTGCTTTCGTCGGAGTCAAACCACTGGTCCATCGGTCGCTTCCGGTGTAATATATCGATAATGTAAATTTGTACACATGGTTTTGTGATTGCTTAAGGTTCCTATTCCCAAACAAAGCATCCTTAAAACACTTGGTATAGAATAGATATGTTATGATGTTGCTGTGTCCATCAAAGGGGCCCTTCAATACTAAGAGTGCCCCAAAGCCCCCCACAACCTTAATCCGGCCCTGGGTTTTACCAAGAAATAAATGGGGAGACCAGACAAGAAAATGTCATACATAACGCGGAAGAAAGCAGAAGGTTCTGAGGAGGAATTGTGGCTGAAATCAAAGAACACAATAAGCATTTTGAATAATTAAAATAAGTTTAGGAAAATGCAACATACCCTTTATAAGACGATCTGCAGATAGCCAAGGAAAAAGCTGAGACGCAATGCAGGAAGATGCCTGATTGGAAAGCTCCAAGACTTCGAGAATTGCAAAGCTTTGGATAAAATGTCGGACAGCATGTAACCAAAGAATGGTGGACCAGATGCGAAAAATTTTAAACGATGAACACGAACTTTCTGAATGGATAACGTGTGGCAGACCTGTTTTATGTGTGAAGGATCCAACAAAGGGTAACGTTGCAGACAACTTTAGACCTATTAATTGTTTCCCTTTAATGTGGAGGCTCATGACTGCTACCATAATAGAAAGTATACATGCGACAGAGGTACCAGGCGTGAATAGCAGACGGAGAAGAAATAATAAAGCCCAGCAGAAAACACGCAAAATAGGCATATTAAAGGTTTAAAATGTAATTCTAACGTTTCGTTGCTGCAAGCAACATCCTCAGAGAATGAATGAATAACTTATAATACAAGGTGATGATATCTAATGGTATGTTACATGATATGTAAACGAGATATTGGCGTAAGAACGGAAGTGGGAAGGGCACAAAGAAACAGCAGACTGAGATGTAATGGAAGGGTCGAGAAACGAAAGGTCTTAAAATAAAGA
This sequence comes from Heliopora coerulea, assembly GCA_030142905.1. Lineage (NCBI taxonomy): Eukaryota > Metazoa > Cnidaria > Anthozoa > Scleralcyonacea > Helioporidae > Heliopora > Heliopora coerulea. The sequence goes on from JASJOG010000142.1 coordinate 317,808, forward strand.
AAGTGGAAATGATCCCATGTTGGCATTAAGCGATGGATTGAGTTTGCGGATAAGCAGACTTTCTCTGACGAGAAGTTCAGAGTTGAAAGAAGAAGAAGACAAGATAGTGAAGTCATCAAGCGAGACAGGGTGTCCAGTGTCACAATGATGTGACAGGATGGTAGTCGGAGGAGGATTGACTCGTTTTTTGCCAGTAAGGGCAGAAATGCCCAAGTGCTCTGAGTTTCGTATGTGGAGAAGCCGACTCGTCTGGCCGACATACAACGAACTGCAACGTTGACACTTAAAACGATAAACGACACGAGATCTCAAAGCCTTGGGAATCCTGTCCTTAAAGACTAAAAAGTGAGACAATCGGAGGGAAGGGCGGAGAACAAAGCGAAGGTTAATGTGAGGGAAAGCACTGGAGCATAACTTCCGAATCTGAGTGCGAATTTGGAGGCTATAATGACCAGTGAAGGGAAGGTAAAAGTAAACGATTTTCTTGGGGGTGAGGGAAACTTTGGGGAAGGGTGAGAAAATCTTATCAAGAAACCGGCGAATGGATGTGTCTATATGTTGATAGACACATTCGCCGGTTTCTTGATAAGATTTTCTCACCTCACATTAACCTTCGCCTTTGTTCTCTTCCTTGTTTCCCCTTCCCTCAGATTGTTTCACTTTTTAGTCTTTAAGGACAGGATTCCCAAGGCTTTGAGATCTCGTGTCGTTTATCGTTTTAAGTGTCAACGTTGCAGTTCGTTGTATGTCGGCCAGACGAGTCGGCTTCTCCACATACGAAACTCAGAGCACTTGGGCATTTCTGCCCTTACTGGCAAAAAACGAGTCAATCCTCCTCCGACTACCATCCTGTCACATCATTGTGACACTGGACACCCTGTCTCGCTTGATGACTTCACTATCTTGTCTTCTTCTTCTTTCAACTCTGAACTTCTCGTCAGAGAAAGTCTGCTTATCCGCAAACTCAATCCATCGCTTAATGCCAACATGGGATCATTTCCACTTTCTTTATTTTAAGACCTTTCGTTTCTCGACCCTTCCATTACATCTCAGTCTGCTGTTTCTTTGTGCCCTTCCCACTTCCGTTCTTACGCCAATATCTCGTTTACATATCATGTAACATACCATTAGATATCATCACCTTGTATTATAAGTTATTCATTCATTCTCTGAGGATGTTGCTTGCAGCAACGAAACGTTAGAAAGTATACATGGGTTCTTTGAAAGCAACATGGTTTTGCCACATGAGCAGATGGGATGCACAAGAAAGACTAAGTGAACTAGAGACCAACCACTGATAGATAAGATGGTCCTGAAAGATTGAATGAGGCGAAATACCAACCTGGCTATGGCCTGGATAGATTACAGAAAGGCTTATGTTACGATACCACACCCGTAGATCATTGAATGCTTAGAAATGTTTGGGATTGCTAAGAATGTGAAACGGTTCATGAACCATAGCATGTCTCAATGGAAAACGAAATTGACACCTGTGGAGACAGGCTGGGAAGTCTACAAATCAGGAGAGGTATATTTCAGGGGGATAGTCAGTAACCGTTTTGTTGTACTATGTGTAATACCACTGAGTCTAGTATTGACATGTGAGGATGTAGCCGGAAATCTATCGCTTGGTAATGTGCGGTCATAATTAGTGACGTCACCTGATGCCCAGTTTGTGACATCATGTGACAGTGCAGTTTGTGACGTCAAATAATATTGCAGTTTGCACAATGATCAGTCTATTTTTAACACCAAACTGGTTAGCTTAAATAAGATAATTAAACTTTACTTTTCAGAATCAAGAAGGTCAATTTCACATCCTTTGCAACATGAAGTACGACTGTTTATTCGGAAGGCGAGCTGACCCGTTAAACGTCATTGCTTGGCCACCAAGATATCACTTTATAGTTATTTCGCTTTTAAAAATTCGTTGCGTTTATGGACATTAGCTGGGCTTGCCCACTTACCTGCATGACTTCTTCAAAAAATGCGATTGTTTAACGCGCTTGTTATGTCCAGTGATGACGGTATGTGAGCTCAAATTCGTTCAGCTGAATGCTAGGCCGAAACCATTCTGCTTTCTGAAGTAGCAAGGAAAGCAAGATAGCTTGGCTTCATATTAACACAGCTAAACACTCATAAATAAACAACATGACTATGACATAACGTTAATATTATTACTCGCTTCACTGACCACTATAACCAGAACGTTTATTTTAGCTAATCACGAATTGAAGTGTGGGAAACCTGGAAACCCACTCGAACAAAATACGAGAGGCCAATTCTTTGGCTTCGCCCTTCGTTGATAAATGCTACACGGCAACTTGTCAGATGCAAATCGCGATGAGTGAATTTTCACAAGACGATTCTGACGCGAAATGTAATGAATGTAACTCGGCCAGGAGCTGGTCACTCGTGATGAATAGAATTTCAATGGCAGTTTCATAACAAATTAAGCTTGCTTAAATGTAAATTTACTATCCAAATTCAAAATGAAGTGAAGGCGACGAAGCATTAGATAACGGAAATAAATGTTATAATATCATTTGTCTCAGTTGGCAGTCATTGTTGATTGTTGCTTCCTCTATACCTGAACTATAGTCAACTAAACATCTAACTGGCTGAGCGAACTCACGGTCGCTTCCGCCACATCTCAACGATAGTCAACTAGACGTCTGATTGCGTTGACCCTAACCACTGTCGCTCCCGCCATTTTTCAGCGATAGTCAACATAAGTTTGATTGGCTTCGAATGAAACAGTGTAGCTAGAGTGTACAATGTGGGACTGTGAAATACGATACAAATCAGACTAGTAATATTTCTTTGGTAAAATATAAAAGTAAACAACGAAGGGGTTGGTGAATGATAACGTGATTTTATGTCATATGGGATCAAGTTGCAGGTTATAGCATAATCCTTTAGTGCGTCTATTGCCAATTCATTCGAAGGGAACTACTGTGATAACGATTACTGCATTTTGCAATTTCTTAAATTCATAAGTTGTGTATCTGAAATCTGACTGTCACACGAGGGATATTTGCGACAGTCTGGATCCACACCTGATTGAGGAAAGTGAAAACGAGATACGAGTTTTAAGGTAAACACAAAACTCAAAGGATCAATCACTTGTTATTTATGGATGATCTAAAATTATATAGCTAGAGTGAAGTCCAAACAGATTCCTTGGTCAAGACACTATACAACTCTGTTGTAGAGACATCGGAATGGAATTTGGTATCAAGAAATGAGAGGTGTTGATCCTGAAAAGAGAAGTGGTTGATTATGGACTTATTGTTTTGCCCAATGGGGAAACAATGCGAATTATTGATGATGAGAGATATAAGTATTTGGGGATCTTACAGATGGACAGAATTAAGAAAGACGCAAGGCAGAACAGGTTCAAGAAAGAATACTTGAGAAGATTGAGATTGATTTTAAGGCCAAAGTTGAGTGAAAAAAAATGTTTCGAGTGATCAACAGCTGGACTGTAGCATTACTCAGGTACAGGGTAGGAATTGTTAACACTGGGAACAAATAGGGGGGTTCAAGGTTACAGACCAGCGACAAGCAGACTAAGCGGTACAAATACGTATCAATGGCTGGCTATCAGAACTGGAAGAGACCAAGAAGACCGAGGAACCGATAGCTTCACAACGGAAGAGCAACTTTTATGGTACAGAGCAAAGACAAGCAGTCCAACATGAGTTTGTCATCTCATGTACAAAATTACGCATGATATAGGTTGTTTTCAATCACGTGAGAAATGCGCTTGTAAAATCACATCCGGTATGCAAATGACAGGCAAACAAAGCACGCTTGACAGTGTAGCTGATTGTATTTGAGACTGCATAGCAGAAACAATCATGATTGTGCAGCTGTCAGATTATTATAAAACTTTACAGCCTGTTGTTCAGGCACGTTATCGAAAAAAAAATTGAATTATGTGGTGGAGTCGATCCTTATTGTCTGAAGAAAACAGATTTTTTGACCGATTTGAAGGACTTGCCGAATTTACAGTTTCCCGACATCTGTAACTACTTGCTTGTCCAAACCTCGTTTTATACCAAGGCACAAATTAAGGCTTATAAGAGCATGGAGTCTTACATTTACTTTGTCTGTGGTTGGGTTTCTGATCTTTTAATCAAGATCCTTGAAGAAAATAATCGACTGATTTTTGCCAAGGTGAGTTTGAAAACTATATCAATTTGCAAAAACCTTTTTAGCTCACAGTATCGTGACATTTGTTTAATATATGCTCAAGGTAAATTATTCGCAAAGATCGACTACAACTCCTCTCAAAGTCTGGGTAATTATATCAGAGAATGGAGATGTCTTGACAACCCACTGTGACTGCATGGCAGGGTAACTTGATTTAATTTCATTTACTGCCGTTTTTAGTTGAGCGTTTTATTTACAGTTTATCCTTTTAAATTAAAGTTGGCAGAATCCTGTTCCCATGTTGGAGCAGTATCGTAGGCTGTCAAGGTTGGTGTGCAAATGCGTGACTCGGTGACGTGCACAGTGGAAAAGAGCAAATGGTTAATGCCAACTCACGTAAACAAGGTAAGAAAACTAGGATCAATAGAAAATTTGGATCGTGTAAAGAATGATTGTCCTCACGTTATTGGAGTTAGGATGAAAGTTTTATTTACGTTGGGGGACTGTACTTCCTTTGGGGGTGGGGGTTATTCTTTACATGATCTGAAGTCAGTATGTTTAAACCAACCACGACTAATCTTTATTCTCATCAAACGAAGACATTTTCTATGTTACAGGTGGTTGCTGCACCAGTTCATAAAATAGATTTCGCTTCACCAAAATCAAAGAAAATAAAACTGGATAATCTCAGTGCAGATGTCACCCAAAAACCAAGTCATCCAAAGAGAATTAAATGTCTCGTCTGCCAGATATGCCAAATCAATGTGAGAAAGAGCAGTTCTTTGAAATGCTCAATAAAAATTACCCCAGAAGTGCTGCTTTACACCTCAGGAAGCCATACAACCAGAGGTTTACTCCCAAGTCTACCAGTGACCTTTTTCCCAAATCCATTCTGGATCATTGCAAAGATAACACACTGAAGCTATCAGATTACGAGCTCCTTGGCTACTGTCATGATTTCACTTTATCACTGACCCGACAGGAAATAAAAGCAGTAGAGATGTAAACTAGAAAGCAAGCAGGATTAAAATTTTGGTTCAAACAGAGTGCTGGAGGAATTACATCATCACACTTCAAATCAGTTATGCATACCAAACCTGGAAAACTTTCAAAAAGCCTCATCAAACAAATATGCTATCCTTTTCTCGTCTCTGTAAACCTACACTCTGAAGATGTTGCACGAGGCAACGAAACGTCAGTAAATATGTTTTAAAACTTTTTGACTTGCCTATTTCACTATGGCGATACACCTAAGAATTCTGAGCTGGGCTCTGATCTTTTTGTTGAGACATTATATTGTTTAAGCCTGGTTTCTAGCAGGCGCGTAGCCAGCTCGATAATTGGGGGAGGGGCTTATTCATATATTCGTGTTCACAGACTGTAAAAACAATCGATTTCAAAAGAAATGAATAATGGAGAACACAAATATATGAATAAAGGCCCGCCAATTATCGAACTGGTTACGCCTGGTTTCTAGGTTGAAAGCTTTTGACGGAAGGCTAAAATCTTTGGTAAGGTTCCAGATTGAAAAAGTCTTTCATGATGCTGAGTTAAGCACCTTTCAATTACCATATGAGGGATATCATGATGGTGATTCTTCATCATATGCTGATGCACAATTTCATATGTCGTGCATGTACAGACTAGATGTTGGTGGCAGGGTAGCATCTCCAAGACCCGATAGCCCCGTGGCACTGTCTAACACAGCCGAAATTGGTGATGTGTACAGTGGACATTCAAAAACCCTTTACACTTTGTAAGTTACAAAGGATGCTCACAGACAAACATGCTTAAGTTAATGGGAATAATAATAATAATAATATTAAGTCTACATTGAAATACTCAAAACAAATGTCTGAGTTTACATGTTAAAATGCTACGATTGGATATTACAGAATTATTTACATCAATTATAAAATTACAGAAGTAATAAAATATAAAAATATGAACAGTTCATATAAAATTAAAAAGACATCTATTTATTTGCAACCAATCAAAAACCTACTTCAACACTCTGGTGTACTTAATGTGCTAGTCAAGAGTCCAACCCAACAACTTAATTTTTGCTGCTGCAACTTCTTACATGGTCTAGTTGCCAGGAAACAGAACCAGCTGGTGAACAAAAGTAGTTCTCAAAATCAGTTCTTACACTTTTAGCATCAAAGCTGTAATTGTTACTTCCAAATCTTGAAACAGGTCTGAAAATATTTCCATCACTTTCTAAAATATTCCTCCAATCTCCTACAATGATGCTACCATCCCAGCTCAGTGAATCACAGAATCCCTGTGGTGTGTAGTTTGCATTATCTGTAAGGCGCAGGTAGTTGTGGAGACACACTGTTGCCTTCATAATGCCTTCTACGGTACTGGGTGATACACGAATTGGCCTTCGAAATATTCGCCATTTGGCAGACAATATGCCGAAGGCATTTTCAATTGTTCGTCTTGCTCGTGACAGTCGGTAGTTGTATATCCGGGACGTTTCTGGAATATTCTGTCCACCATAGGGCTTCATCAGCCACGGCTTGTGAGGGAAAATGTCATCGGCAACAATGACATAAGGTAACTTGTGTCCATTTACCTGTTCAGCAACTGGAAGATCCAGTTTATTTTCCAAGAAGGCATTACCAAAACTAAACTCTGCAAATATGCCTGCATCATTGTCTCTACCAAAGCCTCCAACATCAACCAAGGTGAAACAATATTTTGCATCACACAAGGCAAGCAACACCATACTATGGTAATGCTTGTCATTATAATACTCTGATCCAGCATTTCTTGGGCAGTCAATTTCAACATGCTTGTCATCTAGGGCGCCCAAACAGTGAGGGAAGTTCCATTCCTCAAAATACTCCTCTGATATATTTTTCCTCTCACTTGCCTTTGTTGGAGCAGTTAGGTGCTTCTCATTGAGTGCACTCCATATTCCTTGGCAAGTCTGTCTAACAATTTGGCAAACTGTCGATTTTCCAACACGAAAATTGAAAGAATGACTTTGCTGAGAGTCCCCAGATGCTAGAAATCGAAGGGTTATAACGAGTCGCTCAGAAGGGGATAAGCTTTCTCGTGAGCGACATCTTTTCTTCTGAAGATAAGGACCAACCATGCTAAAGAGATGCTCGAGCCTTTCTGGAGACATTCTCAAATATCTTAAATGTAAAAATCGTGACAATATAATTAGCAAACTATGCTACACATTGCGACAAATTAGAATCTAGTTATAAACATTCCCACCTGTAAAAAAATTCTCTGTCGTGAAGTCTTAGCTCTTCCACCAAAGTGTAATAATGGCCAAGATTCTTAAGTTCTTGGAAGATCCCTTTCACCTATCTTTTATGCTTTCTCTTTGAGTTACGGCGAATTCTTGAATGGCTAAAAGTAGCATGCGTTGGGCATGTAGAAGCACCCCTCTGTTTAGCCGTGCCATCCTCGTCGCAGTGCTTTTCCCTCACGATTGCTTACAATCTTCAGTTTGTTATAGAAATGGACTTACTACAGAACTGCCTTTCCAGACGCCGTGTAAACTGTACATGCGCAGTTTCGACAGAAATCGGCGAAAGTTCGACAGAACAGTCCTGTGAGCTAGCGGGAAATCGGCGACGAATTACAACAATTACAACGATATGGAAACTAAAATGTTGTAATTCCGTCGCCGATTATCGCCGATGGAATTACAACAATTACAACTATATGGGAACTAGACTTATAAGCTAAGTGCTAAAAAATAAAAGACGGTCTGTGAAGTACAGAGACAAAGAATTGTTGCAAAAGCAAAGTAAAGAGGTATAAGAAAAGGATCGAACATTACAGATAGAACAGGCTGTTTAAAAGCAGTCAAAGTAAGTTCGATGCAGAGATAGACAAAAAGAAGCGGATGAGCAAGTTCCCCTGGATATTGAAGAGGCAAAACAGTCTTGGGGTAAAATATGGAGCAATGTTGGCGAAGATAATAAATATACATGCGGAATGACTAGAAAAGATCCGGCAGGAATTATAAGTGAATAAACAGGAAGACCTCTTAATAGAAATCAACAAAATATGCACCCGTTTCACCTGTTCTAAAACGCTTACATCACTTCTAAATTTTGAAATGACGCTTTGAAGCGTAGCCAGATTGTAATCTGAGCAATCTGGCCCTTAGAAATTTTTCCCCAAAAATTAGGGAGAGTTGGTCAAAGTGTTAGATTAGGATTTGGGTTAGGGTTGGGATTAAGGTTAGGGTTAGAGTTAAGATTAGAATTAGGTTTAGGGTTAAGTTGAGGTAAGGTTGCCTAGCTTACGATCTGATCACACTTCAAACCATTATTCTAAAGTTTAGAACTGACGCTACAAGCGCATTAAAACGAGTGAACGGGTTTAAGTAAGAGCAGCAATCAAAAAGATACCCGATTGGAAACCTTTTGGACCAGACCCACTTCAAGGTTTTTGGTTAAAGAACCTCTCCAGTATTCACGAAATAATGGCTCAGCCGTTAAACAACTTCCTACAGCAAGGACAAGTACCCGGCTGGACGACAAAAAGGAGTATGGTGCTTCTTGTGAAAGATAAGAAGGGTAACGTTTCAAGTAATTATAGACCAATAACGTGCCTCCCTCTCAATTGGAAACTGCGAATAGGAATGAATGAATGAATGAATGAATGAATGAAGGCATGAAAGACTTTATTAAAGTGTCATTGATATTTAGCTTGAAAAAAAACTAATTGGAGACACTATTTACACATTAAAGTTTATCTTAGCTTAATAAAATTAAAATTATTTACAATTTACTTAAAGTAAAAAAAAGAAGCCTTAATAAATAAATAAATAAGTTGATAAATAAATAAGTAAATAAATAATTAAATAAATAAGTAAATAAATGGGATATGTGTGAAATGTAAAAATCTTAAATATAAAAAGTGTATAATGTAAAAGAATAAAATTTAAAATTTATAGCGGTCTAGCAGCATTTGTCACATTTGTTACACTTGTCTATTAAGAGCGTTAGGTCTTTGTTCTTAATACTATTTTTGAAACTCTTAACGTTCGGTTTCTCCCTAGCACTATAATCTAGTTTCTTCTAAAGAAGATGCCCAAAATATCGTAAATAATGTTTTCCAAAATGTACTGTACGAAAACGTCGAATGTTAAAGTCAGCGTTCCTAAGATTATATCGTTTCTGGGCAGTATTAAATATTTCTGTAATACAGGTGGGCACAAGTCCGTTTCTTACTTCATACATAAAGATGGCGATGTTTTGTAACCGTTGTTGGTATAGACTTGGTAGACTTGCTCTTTTTAATAACTGACTGTAGGTTTCTGATTTAGATTTAAAGACTGCCCTGATTGCGCGCTCTTGGATTCTCTCCATTTTCGTCTTATCGGATGATTTGCAAAAATGCCAAACGGTATCACAATATGTAAGGTGAGGCAAATTGCTAGATTTATACAGCTGTAACTTTGCAGACCATGGAATTAAATTAAGTAGTCTCAATAAAACCCCAACCTTACAGCTCGTTTTCTGACAAATATCACTGATGTGTTCACTAAATGTCAATTTGTTATTGATGGTTACGCCGAGAATTTTAAGATAATCGGATGATTTGACTTCATGACCATCAAATTCCATCGTCAATGCATACCCAGGTGTACTCTTGAAAGGTTGCAGATCAATGGTAAGAATCTGATATTTCTGAGGGTTGGCTTACAGTAGGTTCTCTTTATACCATTGTAATACTACCAGGAATAAAGAATGATGAGAATATATGAATTCCTAGTTGAAAATGAGTTATTAGAAGAAGAACAAAAGGGTACCAGGAAACAATCGAGAGGAACGTTTGACTCACTACTCATAGATAAGACGGCATTAAGGACCACCCATGCCCAACAAACGAACCTTGCTATGGTATGAATAGACTATCAAAAGGCGTACGGTTTAGTACCTCACACATGGATAGCAGGAGTCTTAGACTTGTTAGGAATTGCAAAAAATATCAAGAAGATTGTGGTGGATAGCATGTTAGGTTGCAGGACAGAACTGTCTGCAGGCTCAATGACGATTGGAGAAATCAAGGTCAACTGAGACATATCTCAGGGAGACTCATTATCACCCCTGCAGTTTATCACTGCTTTAATACCAATAAGCCTCGTACTAAGGAGATCGAGACCTGGATAAACCAGAGCAAGTCCTCTGTGAGAAAACGAAAGCATGTCTGACCAAGGAGTATTTCCGGAGAGTAAGGAAACTGTTGCGATCGAAGTAGAATGGAGGGAATTTAATCACTGAGATTAACACATGGACAATCTCAGTACTTAGACATTCAACGAGTTTTATTGAATAGACGAAAGATGTACTGCGGCTACTAGACCGAAGAATTAGGAAGGTCCTCAATATATATGGGGCAATTCATTACAGACAAAGTGTGGCCCGGTTGTATCTCCCCAGGAAGATGGGCAGACGTGGACTGATCGAAGTAAAGGGCTGTATCATTCAAGCAGAATTGGAACTTGCAAAATATGTTGCAGAAAGGAACGGAAGACTGATAATAACCGCAAGATATGGAACGAGAAATGTAGAGGAAAGTCCAATCGAATAACAGGAGTGGAAGAAGAATGAAAGAGTGCAAGAAATTAATGGTAAGAAATTGCATAGTTAGCTCCTCTAATAGACTGAAAATGCAGCAAGCGACAAGAGTTGGACATGGCTTAGAACGGAACAACTAAGAAAAGAAGCAGAAAGCCTTCCTATGGCTGGCAGAGCCAGTATGAAACAATGCTATCAAGGCTAATATCGACAAGTCCCAGGGTGATCCACTATGCCGTATGCGCAGGAAGAAAGAGGAAACAGTGAATCATTGTTTGTGCGAATGCCCAAAGCTTGCGCAAGAAGAATACAAATGAACAGATTGATGGAGTGGGGAGAGCTCTCTGTATGGATTTGTGCAAAAAGTTTGGTCTCAGGCACAATGAAAAGTGGTACAAACAGGAATCTGACACAGTTTTGGAGAATGAGGAGATCAAAATCCTGCGGGACTCCCCAATACAAATCGACAAGAAGATTTCCCACAATCACACAAATATTGTTATGATAAAGAAGAAGGACTGAAGATACCAATTGATAGGCGTTTCATGCCCGGGAGGCAGCAAAATACTTGATAAAGAAGAGGAGAAAATGTCGAAGTACGAAGATCTGTCAATAGAAGATAAGGCGTTATTGAAAATGAAAGAGGTGAGGATTACAGTGATTGTGATTGGTGTTCTGGGTAGTGTTTCTGTAAACCTGAGGAACCATTTGAGAGAGCTGTACGTATCAGTAGGAATGTGTGCAATGCAGGAATCAGTATTACTAGGCTCAAGAAGGATACTTAGGAGAACCCTCGATATCTAAGGCGACTGGTTGTTGCCTGATGGATGGAACTGCTTCATTTCCAGTTTTTACATCTGCAATATGGTGGGAGACGAAATGACACAATAATTATAATACTTAACCCTTGCACTGGCACACCTAAAGTAACCTTCAATGGTTGGAAGTGCAACAGAGTACTGTTAAGGTCAAACTTGATATACACAATGGGAGTGCTTTCAGGGACTTTAGAGGGCTGTATATCCCTTACTTCTTCCTGACTGGATAAATCTGGCGAGTAAGGGCTGGTCCCACGGGTGTTGTTTCAAATCCATTTTAATGGTAAAATTTCCTTTGCTCATGAGTTTTCAAAAATGTGCAATGTCTGCTGCGACCTTACCCGGCGGGATACTGGAAGTCTGTAGCAGGCCAAACCCCCTTCCAATGTCCTTAGTAGGGTGTTGTGCGAGTTAAAATAGCTTTAATAATAATAATCATAATATATATTATGATTCCGGTTGGAAGCTGGTACTGTAGCTTCTACTGTATGTGGATGGGCGGAATTTGAATAGGGATGGTAATAACTCAATTACCTACACATCGATTTTCCACACAACTGCCTTCTCTGTGAATAAATGCGTCATTAAAAAATAGCTATGATTTTACCAACCTTGCTCCATAAGGAACCTCCAATCCTGCTAAATTAATATCGTTACATCCTGGTATAAGAAAAGCGAGTGGTCCAACAATTGAAAGCAGTTGAAAAATAAAACAGAGAAGTGCAGACTTTCTTCCTGATTGTTCAATCTTTAATGCACGTACCATAAATGAGCCCGCAAAAACTCCAACTACATTAAAGAATGTGAAATACATGTTATAAAAAGGTAAAACCTGACTTAAACCATATTTAATAAAGGGAAATCATTTAATGTTAATTACTATTTTTGTCTACCAAGTGTTAACGTTTCAAGTTAGATGCTATTTAAGTAAGGAACAGATTAACTACTCTGTCACGGCATAAGACTTACTATCTAATTTTGGCTAAAGCCAAACAATTTTACTCGTCAAGAGAAAAACTCACGCCGGGAAAGAGTAATAACCACGGAACTGTACTCTAACTGTAAGGCTGACTCCAGTCAATTATTCGACCCAAGAGTAAAGCCAAAAATGGCGGAAATGGAGGAATTTAGACGTCAATTTTAGTCTCCCAGGCGGTCCCTTTTGTTGTCATCTATAGTTCTTTTTGGATGGTTTGAGGTGTTTAGTTCTTGCACCCCCACCGAAATTTTCTTTAGTCCCACTCACATGACATCGATTTTAGAATGCGTTTCTCAGGAGTTTTAAGATTAAATAACAAACGTAATGTCCATTATTCATATTTATAGGTAATGCTAATCTGGTTTGGTGGCCAGCGAAAGGTACATACAAGTTGCTAGAAAACATTTCTTAATTGAAGATTAAAATAGAGTCACCAGGTATTTCCCCTAGATTTAGGCGTCACCGGATATTTCCCTGATAAATAAAAATTAAAACAAGGTCACTGGGTATCTCCCTTAAAATAAGGGTCACCAGATATCTCTCCAAGATTACTGCTAGAGCACGGTAATGACCGAGATAAGATCATAAACTAAGATTATAGACTAAAACAGGGTCACCGGATATCCCCCAAGAAAGATATAGGGTCACCGGGTATCTCCCTGAGAATTAATACTAAACGGGGTTACCGGGTATCTCCCCTTATATAAGAGGTCACCGGGTATCTCCCCAGAAATATAAAGAAGGAAGGAAGAACAGTAGAAAACCAACCGAGAAAGAAAAGGGAAAAGCAAGTAATATTTTTATCTTCTTGTTTAATCTCTAATTTAATCTAATCTTTTAATCTCTATTTTAATCTTCAATTAAGAAATGTTTTCTAGCAACTTGTATCTACATTTTGCTGGCCACCAAACCAGAGTAGCACTTCCTATAAATATGACTAATAGTTCACCTGGTTGCGAAAAAAGACTATTCACCATCTTACGAGAAAAGTATAGTCCAGAAAAAGTAATGTCCATTGTTGGTAAAAGAAATTAAACAATAAGTTCTGTCGCTTTAAGGTTCCTTTGATGCAAAAATGTCATTTTATTGTGTTGTGCACGGCTGTGCAAGTAAATAGAAAATAGGCAACCATGAATAAGAAAACAAGACTTTATTTTTTCATTGGTAAGGAAAAGCTAATACACTAATTTCATCAAAGAGTAATCAACGTTTGAAGTATGGCATCCTGGATTCACGATTGACCACCAGGGACTAAGATCGGCGCCCAAATTCTCCATGTCCGCCATTTTTGGCTTCGCCAGTTGGTTGGCAGCCAGCCTTCCAGTTATAGTACAGTTCGGTAGTAATTACTATCTCAATTAATTATTGCCTAGGGCATAAGACTTCTCATATTTTACTCGCCCTGACGCTCGTTTTAATTTTACTCGTCAAGCGAATCAAGCTGCCGATGCGAAAGCTTAGTTATCCAAACACCAGGACTATGAAAAATCCCGAATTAAGAGAAAAGGAACAAATAATACAGAATAATAATTAGTAATGTAACAGCTGGTTTGTAACAGATAATATTGTAAAATAAAAGCAAAACGTATTGACAGCATTCAAATCTCCTTGCAATTTTTGTTATCGCCATTTGTACGATAAATCAAAAGTGGGAAAATTAGCTAGGAGTCAAGTACCGTATTTATTCGAATAAGCGCCCACATTCGAATAAGCGCTCCTCTAGTATTTTTACTGGTTTCTTAGCTAACGGTAGACAGCTGCCCGAAGTGGAAATAAGAGATACATCTTTTTATCTTTTCACTAAACTCCTTTTAATGCCCTCACGGTTTTCCAGTATCATTGAAATTTTCCTCAACCATGGGTGAACAAAGCTATTTCACCCTTAGAACTTCCTCTTCAAGTTTCTTGGTGATGGCTTGACTGGGTGTTCTTGTTCGAAATGATCACGGAACAACAATTTCGTTTTCGAGTTTTCTTGGTCCTGTCACTTTGACAAGCACGCTGTTTTCTTTGTGAGCACTAAGGGACGTATAAACAAGGAAAGTAAGTTCCACCGGCACGTGCCTTATCAGTTCGTTTTCGGTTTCAACTTATGTTCCAATAGCATATTCAAAACAGTCGTTAGCTTCTCCAAACTCGTCCTTTCAGCACATATGAGTTTGGCCCACAATTGGCGATATTTGTTCAATGGATCCTTGAGGCCTGGGCTGGTTTAGGCAAAGTAACGATCACAAGCTCTTTTTGGATTTGCTCATTAACTGCTGCTGCAGATGGCATAGAGGATGAGCAAATTCACTGCTTCCAGGAAAGGCAGCCCTGTCATGCTGGTTTAGAGAGATTGAAATTTGGCAAAGAAACATATTTGGAATCACGCGAGAATGACCCTTTCGCTGCCATCACTCTCTCTGGCATGGAATAGGCGCTACCAGAAAGCTCTCTCATTGACTTGAGCAACATTGAACTCATTGACAGAGTAAAATAATTGTTAAAATAATAAAATAATTGCTGTGAGCTTCTTTAAGTGTCCACGAACGGTAATTTTGCTCTGCTGTTTGTTTAAACTTTCCACGTTTTGTTTTGTAAAAGTGAAAGAAATTGTACATATTTTGTTCAGTTGTTGTCCAAAACAAGAGTCTTCATTGAAAATGACAAAAATTAAATAAGCGTCAACATTCAAATAAACGCCCACATTTGAATAAGCGCCCACTCATAAGGTTCCAAAACTAAATAAGCGCTAAAAAACAAATAAAATTCGAATAAATACGGTATTTAAAACTGGAAACTCTGTCGGGAAGAAATATCAATAAATAAATTATCCTCCAACACGAAAATAAAGACTGAAGAGTTAAGTCAGTCCACCAGACAACACTGACCCTTGTTAATTATTTTATTATTCATTAATTTTAACAAATCTTGGTTGAAAAACTAATTGGGACAAGCTCAACAGCTATCCGCCGCTCGAAAGTTTTAATGATTGAAACACTTCAAGATGGCACTTTCAACAAGTTAGTCTTATGTATTAAGTGGGAAATAAGATGACAGGAGAACAAACAAAAAACTTATGATAATTAATAGAAAAGGGCACGTCGAGAAATTATGGACAAGTACGTGAAGTAGATGCTAAATTAGGGCAAACAAGTATCACGTTTAAATATCTACGAAAAGAACAAGCAAGGTCAAATTAAAGCTTTAGCGATATTCATGCTTGTAAACAATGCAGATGTCATTATAATAAGCCAACCATTAGGAAGTTTAGCTTCACAAACTGATGTCCACAATTTTTCGAGATGAAAAACAAATAAATAAGGACATACTTATCATCGGTGGTAATGCACTTATTGTCAACGCGTTTCCAACCTTCTCGGGCTCGACGCCATATTGAAGAATTAAAACTTTTGCAATAAATGGCGCTAACCCTTCGGCATACATCAGCGTAGTGTTTATAGCCAAACAGTTAAACACGAACGACCAGTTGGTCAGCAGATACTTTAAGACTGCTGGAAATTCACGGAATTTATCTTTAAGGTCTTCCTTAAAATCTGATTTCGAAGTTGTAGGTTTTGATGTCTCTAGTTTTCCCAAATGGTTCTTGGATGGATCTCTCTGGCTTGGAATGACACGAGGAAATCCAGAGATAAAAATTGCACTTAAAAGACAGACACCAGAGCTTCCAAGAAGTCCAACCCACCAGTTTCCAATCCATCTGGGATCTAATGGAGTCATGTTAAATCCTTCAGGCTGGGAAAAATAAGAATAAATACCATTTGCTTTTATTCATCTTATTATTTGTGATGATCTATACCCGATTTCTCAATGTGAGAGAATAGTCTGTGACATATCCTCGAACGTTCACTTTTGTGCTTACCAGAGAACTAATGAGGTAAATTTTCCCAAAAAGTTGAAGCTTCTAATCATTATTTCATCATTTGAAATTATTTAAATTAGTTTAATTAAGATAAGATTTTTGTGATATTTTTGAGGAACTTCTTGATCTTTCCGAGTTCTTTTATATATTATCTAAGAAAACAACGATATTTGTTTTAGGTATTGAAATAAAAGTTAAAAGGAAAATAAAGTATGGGCCGAAATGACAAATTCACATTGTCAGTAAAATATCTAAAACGTGTCAATAAAGATGAGGGCTTTTCGTAACAAGTGGAGGGATACCTTCCATAGCATTATATTTCACCTTTGTTTCTTGTAGTAAAAGGCCCATTTGCACAATACGATTGTCATACGCGATCGTTCGTTGTGATGTACGTAATTAACTCACTGGAGCCTTCTGGACGTATTGTTGCAAGTACCGTCGAAGAGGGGGTAATGGGGTCAAATTGGCCCCGGGTCCTGATGAAATAACGGGGCCAGGAAGAAATCATGGGGCCTGGTTGGCTGGAAAGTACTAGACTGGATTCACATTTTTTATTAGTAGAATAAAAACCAATTGCTCATGTGCCATCAGTGTTTCTATGTACAAATAAGACAATATGACCAGTTTTACTTTTCAATTTGGTGACGTCCGTGTTCCTGACACGAAAAGATGAATGACTATATTATATGACGTTTTTCGCTTACGAGACATGCATTAATGTGCATGGTTTGACTTAAAGTGGCATTTTAGACTATAGACAGTTTGGATTCATAATGCATGCAATACTGAATTAATTAGATATGAGGGAACGTTTGAAATTGTTTTTAGAATTTAAAATTGTTAAAGTTTCATTGTTTTATTCACTTCTGAAGTTCATGCGGCTAGACATTAGTGCAATACCGTGAATTCGTTGTCATGGAAATTTCCGAACTTTGCCCAATAGTTAAAAGGTTAATTAAAATAGTTTTCGACAGAAGGAAGTCTGCTAACTTCTCGACCTTTCTCTTCGGAGCCCGCAGTGCCTCACGGCGACACAGACTGCTGCAATAAACGAAAAATCGTAACAGGGAATTGGCCAATGAGACAACATTGAATACCCCAAGACGATTAATCATATGCAACAGTCGCATCGTGCAAATGGCTCTTGAAATGACGGCATTAATAAACAAATCAAATAAGACTTTGCTTGGACGTTAAAACTCCATCGAATTTAATTGCATTCAATGAAATCACATGAAAGGTAATAACGACATTCAGCTACGTTTTACAGCATATGACTCGGTTAAGTCTTTCCCTAGATGACGAATAAATAAAAATGACACGAAGTCATTGGCAAAAACAAGCTTCAAACATTGGCTGATGTGAGCCAGATCCCGTAATAGGTTGGTCCATTGCGGTAATGACTGCCACTCCGAGCGTCCCAGCCAATCAGAACGCTTCATTTAACCGGAAGAGCCAGCCATATAATAATGATGTATAAAATATATTGGAAACTGAGGTATATATTTATGAATTTTGAAATAATGAAATTGATACATATTTTAATACCTAGACAACGAACTAACTATTTGAAGAAAAGTTTTCGATGTAATTGTGGTTTAATTTGGAATTCTATTTCAAAAAAAATTAGATTGTCAACCTCGTTTAGTCAGTTTAAAACAAATATTCAGGCTTATCGTTTCATCGACTCTTTGTAATTTTTCAATTTTAATAAAACTTGCAAATATCTATAGCCAAGGCTTCCTTATAAAACTCTTTCTGTAAAATTGTAAAAATCCCATGTATAAATAAATCTTATCCATCTATCCATCCACCCATCCATCCGTCTGTCAGTCTGTCTATCTATCTATCTATCTATCTATCTATCTATCTATCTATCTATCTATCTATCTGTCTATCTATCTATCTATCTATCTGTCTATCTGTCTGTCTATTTATCTATTTATCAGGTTCTATAATATGATAACGTCATCAAATCAAATGAACATAACACAAAACTTTCCAAATGTAAATTGTCAACAGTCTCACCCTCGAAAAGATAAATAGCATTAATTTCGAAAATGTGCTCAAGCATATGAATATCATCTTGCAAAGGGTAACTCGGAAGAGGATTAGCCTTAGGATTAGAGTTAGTGTTAGAGTTAGAATTAGAATTAGAATTAGGATTAGGGTTAGGGTTAGGATTAGGGTTTGGATTAGGGTTTGGATTAGAGTTAGGTTTGGTAAGTATAGGAAATTTCCCAGGAGACGGTAAACCTACATCTCACCATGTTTTAAAAGCATTTGTAAGAAATGCATAATAATTGGCTATTGTCTTACTATAGTGGGAGCTATCTTGATTTCTTTGCTTTATTATTTATTGGACGAGAGGTCCGGTTAAGAAGAATGAGAGAGTTTGAATAATTCATCTCAAATTCATTAATAATTTACCCGCCAAACACAAGGAAAATCAGTACCGAGACGTAGTTTGGATATCCGATCTTAACTAACATAGAATTTCGTCGAATTTGAACCCGATTTTTTTCTTTAAATATGGATTCGTTTGAGATATAATACGCACTCGAAAGTGGTGTTTCATCAGGTATCCAAACACCTTGAAGTTTGTTAAAGATCTCGGCTATCGCCTCGTTTTTCAACTCATTTCTCGGTGTTTGGATATCGGATGAAACACTCCTTGTGTATGATATATTACTTCATAAATTATGAGAATTTCCGAGCTCCTAACTAAATAATTCCCCCCGGAATACTATGTTAATGTATGTGCATTGTTTCCGTCATTTTGAATGTTTAGACTTTTCCATAAATGAATAAATTGGAGTCATTCTAGTGTTAATCATTCTTCATGGGCAAAATTTCCCCATTTGTTGGAAAGTTTTAGCCTTATGTGGAGCAGTGCTATTTTTGGCCAAGACGTCATACTAAACTCTCAAACAACAAATGACAGCTTTTGTGTCTAAAGAAACATAATTCTTTTAACAGGATTTATTTCCCTTTCTAACCTTGTATTCAATTTTCTGAATAAATTACCTCGAAAATTTCCAAAATTAACCATGCTAAGCAGCTTCGATATCACCAACCTGTTCTCCAATATCCCTACAATCTTGGTATCGAAGCCATACGATACTGGTTTACAAAATATCCGCCAAGCACCACAAGCCGTTTCTCCCAATAATTCGTCATTGAAGGAATAAAGATTATCTTACAAAATAATACATTGACATTCAATGACAGAACATTTCTCCAAATAAAGGGCATAGCAATGGGAACGGGAATGACACCATCGTACGCTACATTAGTATTGGGATACTTAGAGAGCACAATGTAGAAGGACACAATAACAAAGTTCGTGGACGAAATTGGTTGATACGTTAAACAGAATTGGTTGAGACATCTGGACGACTGCTATATCAACTGGATATTTGGGGTAGAAATTCTCAAACAATTCCATGTCCTTCTAAACCACTTAAATCCAAACACCAAATTCACCATTGAAAGTAGCACGAAACAACTAGCTTTCCTTGACATGTTGGCAAAGACGGACAACGACATACTACCAATGACATAAACTATAAAGCCAAAGATACTACACAATACCTGGATTTTACATCGAACCATCCACGCCACATAAAAATGAATATTCCGTACAACTTAGCCCGTCGTATATGCACAATAGTGGACGATGAGGAAACAATAGATAAGAGACTCCAAAAACTAAGTCAGATACTAGTCAAACGAGTTTATCCAGAAAAAATAATTCAAATCGACCTCACAAACACTCTTGATTTAAACCAAGACGAACTGAGAACATATCAACCAGACCAAGAAAAAGAAAACTGTCTGATATTAGTAACTATTTTTAATCCCAACACCCCAAACATGTTTCCAGTGATAAAGACATACCTACAAATGCTAATGAGCAGCGCGAGAATGACATCTGCGCTTTCTACAATAAAAATAATTCATAGAAGAAGGCGACCACTCAATTTAAAACAACTGCTTGTAAAGTCGAAATTCACAGACAAAACAGAAGGAATTGTGTCGAAGGGTGGGGAAAATAAATGCTACACTTGCAAACAATTAAAGACTGAGAGTTCATTCTACTTCAAATCACATGACCAATCCTTCAATGTCAAACAAAATATGGATTGTAACAGTACATTTGTGATATACGTGCTAACCTGCGTAGGATGTGAAGAGAACTACATCGATGAAACAAAAACTAGACTACGGGAAAGAATGATTGTTCACCGACAGCACGTCAGGGACACCAAATATACAATTTTACCTGTGAGCGATCACATCGCACAATGTGCTGTCTTTCTTTTATTCAAAATATAAGTAGATGACAATGGTGCGTGAAGGACTAAGGAAAGCTATTTTATCCAGAAATTCAAGGATTCACTAAATTTTAATAAGCGGAAGGGGCTCCGTAATTAGAGGAAATGAGCTATACAATAATAAATAATAATTTCATCTAATTTCATCGATTATAAATAATCGGAGAATTAAGGGAATTGTAAACAAAGTAAAATGTAAATGTTGTTAATTTACGTACATTGGAGAAAGTAAAAGGTCTTGGAACTCGCGTTGGACCGAACATAAGCCAGGTGTAAGGCGAAAAACTGAGTCAGCAGTTAAAGACCACGTCGAGAGGACGGGACATGATATCAATTCTAATGATGCGGATATTTTGGAAAAAGGAGTGACGACCTATTGTGGTCGCATGTTCCTGGAGTCGTTGCATTCCGTCTTGAACAGGCAATCGGTTATAGAGCACAAGGAATTCCCCCGAGTATACGCTCCGTTGCTCAAGTCTTTCGAGGCATGTGGTCCGCACTGATAAAAGAGTTCGATCATTTCTAATCAAACCAAGACCAACTCTAACGAAGGCCGTAGGAGCGACCGAAAATTCAGGTTTTTAATATTTTAAATAAAAATTTTTAGATCAGTTACAACTTCTTTTTATTGAACATATACATATATATATGTATATTTACATACATACATACATACATATATATATATATATATATATATATATATATATATATATATATATATTATACGTTTAATGGAAATTTAATAAAAATATAAAAACTGCAACTGGAGTTTCACGCTGCACGGCGATCCTCAGACTAAAAGTTAAAACTATTTACAGTGATATATATAAGCAACTCAATTAAAAAAATTAATATGGAATATATTACATAAAATATGAACCTGTAGATAGAATTACCTATTTACATAAAAATTTTGCTGCATGCCTTCACTTCGTTACTAGTTCGGATCTTTTGTTCAATAAAAAGCGTTTATCTGCATTTAAAATCAACAGTTTTTCCGTAGTACACAAGTTGCATGATTTACCTCCGCTCGTGTATGGCTTAGCGTGCTTAAGAATTGACCATTCAATGCTACAGGGTTCGTTATTGGCCTTCAACTCCCAGATGTATCTAGACAGTGCGGTGCTATTTGCATTTTCATGTGATTGAAAGAGTGTATGTGGTTATTAAATCTGGTTTTAAATTTACCCTCGGTCATGCCAATGTAGATTCTCTTTGTATCTTGGGAACACGTCTTCACCGTGGCCTGGTAAACTAAATTCTTTTTCAGGCACGATCCTTTTAACGGGCATTCTTCCTTCTTTCTACAATTGCATGACTACAATTTCTTTCATAGTATTGTCGAGATTTAAAATTCTACAATTATGGCGTTGAATAATTTGGGTCATGTTCGCGGTACATCGGTAGCTGACCTTGATGGTATTCTTATTAAAAAGCTTGTGCAGAGCGTGGCCAACTGGGAAATGCTTGCTGACCAATTCTAAAAATGTCTTACCGACGTTTGTCATGACGCTCATGGAAAATGGAGGGTTGAACCAGATGATGTTGCGCTTTCTTGATCTGTTACTGGGTACCGATTTTTGGTACGATATCTTTAATTCCATATCTTTAATTCTACCATATCTTTAATTCCCTCATGACCCCCTCATAAAAATGGGCATACAAATGTTCTCCCTGTATACCCCTTTGACCATTACCATACCTTTTAACACTGCTTTTATGGTTATTAAACCTCCTCCTGAAAGATGTTATTGTACTGCCCACATAAATCTTCGAATACTTTTTACATATTATCAAGTAAATCACTCCTGCCGAATCGCAATCCATTAGTATGGTGGCGGTTTTTGGACGATATTTTCCTCATTTGGCTCCATGGAAGGAAAAGTTTATTAGAATTTTTAAAATATGTTAATTCATATCATGAATTAATCAAGTTTACATGGGGATTGTCGTATGAAAAGCTTTCATACTTAGATGTTATGGTTATGGTTCAAGGTAATAAGATCTCGACAGATGTTCATTATAAACCAACGGATACGCATCAGTATCTACATTACGGATCCTGTCATCCGAGGCTTGTAAAGAAGGGGATTCCTTATGGGCAAGCCTTGAGAATTAAACGGATTTGCAGTGCGGAGAAGAGTTATAGAGATAGATTACGAGATCTTCGTAGTAATTTTATAAAAAGAAGTTTTAAGGAAAACTTGGTAGAGTCTGAATTTGAGAGGGCCAGAGTTAAGACCAGGGAGAGTCTCCTTTGTCAAGATAGTAATAGAAGAGATATTAAAAGAAATAACAGATTTCCATTAGTTATGACGTTTCACCCTGCATTGTCGGGGGTGGGTAAAATTATTGATTCACTCTGACCTATTTTGCAAGCCTCTGGGGACATGAGAAGCATTTTTGAAGAAAGCCGATGACAGTATACCGGAGACCAAAGAATTTAAAGGATAACTTAGTGGGGTCTAAACTTAAGGGAGAAGGTAGTGGAGATAAGGGTATGCGAAAGTGTGGGAAATCACACTGCCTAATTTGTAATTTTGTGGAGGAAGGTTCCACATATTGTAGAAATGGTCGTATATTTTATATTAATTATTTGTTCGACTGCGATTCGTCAGGAGTGATTTACCTTATAATATGTGAAAAGTATTCGAAGATTTATGTGGGCAGTACAATAACATCTTTCAGGAGGAGGTTTAATAACCATAAAAGCAGTGTTAAAGGGTATGGTAATGGCCAAAGGGGTATACCGGGAGAACATTTGTATACCCATTTTTATGAGGGGGTTCATGAGGGAATTAAAGATATGGTAGTAAAAATAGTTGATAGGACGAATGTGTCAGACTCAGCTAAAAGGGAAGGTTTTTGGGCATATAAATTGGATTCTTTTGTACCTAAAGGTTTGAACATTAGGGACTTCTTTTGAGTATTTTTAACGGATTTTTTAATTATTAAGTAATGTTATGTATATAAGGAACATCTTCTATCTTGTAGTTCTTATTCTTGACAAAGGGGCAGCGCCCCGAAACGTTGAAATAAAGTTGTTTTTTTTTAAAGTTTTATCTTGTCAGATATAAATGGTTTTAAAACTTGGGATAAGGAAGTTTTTGATAATTTAGATATATATATATATAATAGCATGACAAGGTAAACTTGGGTTACTTCATAAAGATTTACCTACAAAATGCAGTAAATTTTGTTTGGTCGAATCATCTTTAGGCAGTTCCTGAAAGCCAGGTTTTGTCGCCTCGCTCTTATTTCTACTTTCACTGTCAACCAGCTCTTGCACTCCATCTAAATCTAGCTCAAAATCACTCTCCAAAACCTTATTATTGCTAAAATCACTCTGTGTAATAAATAAATCTTCGTCACTTTCAGCGTCCATGCTAACATGAACAAACAACATGAAAAAGTTTTGCAGCAAATCAAATGCAAATGCTAGTTAAAGCTATTGATACATAACATAGTTTTGTCCTCAATCCAATACCATTTCAAGTAATTTGCATGATTAGTTAGTCATACTATAGCAACATATGCCCTATCAAATCAACAAAAGAAAATCTTAACACCTTTTCTTCGCATGGTTTTCATTAAAGAGTCAAAGCGGTTATTTAGTCAAACTTCACCAAATGATGATATAAGCCGATTATATACCTTAGACCTCGGTGTCTAAGCGATATATCGCTTGAACACCTCAGTCACGGTATATAACCTATACATATCATATATATATATATATATATATATATATATATATATATATATATGTTTACCACTAAACTAACATTTCTAAGATTCCTATTTGAAAACAAATTACTGTTTCACTGAATTTCCTTCAAAAAATAAGAAAGTAACCCATCAAATTTTGATTATCATCGCAACAGCTTTGTTGATATAATCTAAAACTACAATTCAAAATGTTGGCAGTATAGTTTGAGGAAAAGTCGCCGATTTTGATGTCATTTTGTTTATCCACAAACGAGACAACAATAAAAAGCCAAGTGAGAGAGATTATTTGCCTACCCAAGTTCAGATAGGATTAGAGTTACTAACCCTTATGACTTTTAATTTCCGTTAACTTTAAGATAGCATAGACCTCCATCTACGATATTTTTTCTTGTCTTGAGCTTAGGAACATAGAGCATAATTATAGTATTCATCAAAAGTTGGGGGGGGGAGGAAATATTGGGTCTGAAATCTTAACGTGATTAAGAGATATGGGTAGTGAGGAGTGATCATGGAGCAGGAAAGTAAGGACAGTGGCGGCATGGCTCTCAAGTAGGAGCCGGCAAATGACATGCTAAGGACCCACTTTTCAAGGGGTCCAAAGTTGGGGTGAGGAAGCTCTTGCCAATAAAAATACGACGTGAATTGAAGATACCAAAACCTTAAATTCATTAATATAAAAACGTATAAGAAACAAATGACATCATGAAATGCATTTACAGTGACATGCGTTAATAATAATATATAATTATTTAAAAGTGACCCCCTGCAGGACCTAAAGGGGATTTAAATTTCATACCTCTACTTAAAACGTGAAGTTTATGCCAATTCTGCACCTAACTTAATCCTCTACACCAGGACCTTCAACATACCAGTCATTGGGGCCCACGTACTACAATTTCTTACGACCAACCGGGAAATGTCCGGGTGCCCCTATGGGTCCCGCCACCACAGAATAAGGGAATGAATTGACGATTATGGGTCGGATGTTCACAAGCTGTTTACAATCGTGGCAGTTTACAATCGGTCTATTTATAATTGTGTTGGTCTGCATCCTTACATTGGTGTTTAATTGTTTATATGTATGTACCTGTAAGCTACCAAACACACAAAAAGAATCGTATTTGATTTATGGTATTCTTTTGTATAAATAGAGGACAAGTTTCGAAGTTGTAAAAGGTAGGATATTACCTGTGTTATATCAACATAAAGCTCCAGCAATGGTTCTGAAATTCCAAAAGCAACCATTGGTCCCACAAATGTTGAAGCTTGCCAAAGTCCTAGAAATATTGGTAGGTTCTTGTGACTAACGGATTCTTGGAAGCAGGATGGGGTAAATGCAAAAAGTGAAATGGATCCTGTTCCAGCTACAAACTGGCCTATTATCATTAAAGCCAAGTAATACCATTCAGCAATATGACCTTCGTTGCAATCGTTTGAAGTTATGCTTGAATTCGATGGTGTTGCAGTTGTGGTTGGTAGATCAGGATTAGAGCATAATAGGGCTGGAAATGACGAATCTGGAGGATGATATCTTCCAATGATAAAGTGCGGCAGAGTGACTATCATAAGTCCGATTGCTAGAAATGGTATGGTATAACAACGAATTAAAATGAAAACTAACTTCTATCTAAATAACACCAAACCATGGAGTATAACCAAAAAATTCAGTTGTTTTTTCTTTATTTTCTTCGTTAACAACTTTATTAGGAATTTTCTTAGCAATTAATCAATTTTATCGAAAATTTTTTAAAGTTAAATTCACTTCAGACTAGGTGTTTCTACTCACTGGATTGAATAACTTTATGTCAGCCAGAATCAAAACATTTCACGCTCGAAGTATAAAAGCATAGGCTAAATGAGAGACAGTTTGTCATAAGTGGATTAAGGGGAATGCATAAGGGCACCCATTCTCCTGGTAATACGACAATTGCGCCCTCATTCAGCAAATGAACACCTTTTAGTTGACAACACGACCACAGGCCGTAGCGAATTTTGTATTGTTATTTTCAGTGAAATGTTTGAGATGCCGTTTAAGAGCTTGAAAATCCAAAAGTTTTCTGCAATGCATACTTCCGGCTCCACTGACAAGATATTATTGTATTACAACTAATTAAATATTGACCGGTACGTGCTACACTCTTGAAGACTACCCCATTTCATTAAAATTTTTTATCCCACCTGTAGTCAACCTAATCAAAGAAATCGTTTATGATCAGGAGTATTCCATTAAGTTATGGATGCATCCGGAAGATTGGGAGGGTACGAAAAAAGTGTGAGTTGCTCAAAGCAACAGTGTGACAAAGCCACCACTTTGTAGGCCGGTAGGTCTAACCCCGAGGATTTCTCTTCTTACAGACGATGCATAGACGCCAGACCTCAGATAACCAAAGTTCGAAACTCCCTTTAATATTGGACTATTGAATTAACAGTCTAATATATAATACTTTATTCCTAACTTACAACTTCAAAATCGTAATTGCTATAGTTTTCTGGTATCCTCTCTCCGCCTCGAAGCTCCTTTTGTTGCGTCACATGCCACACTTTGATCAGCTTAATCAAGTCATCTGACAACGTATAACTGCTATCCACTGCCAGATTGAGCGCCCAAGGACCTACTGGCTGCTGGAATTAGAAGCACGAGTTTATTTGGCGTTAATTCAAGTGTAGTAAGCTCCCACGCTCCATTGGTTTCTCTTTACAGCGAGTTTCTTTTTTCGGATACCCAACCACGCTCATTCCCTCCTTCAATATTATTCATACTTGTTGGTCGATAGATTCGCCTATCCTTAGTCAAGCCAGTATTTTCACAGAATTCGGGATTCTAGGTTGGTAGCTTCAAATCCTCACTCCTGCTGTATCATAAGGGCCTCTTACACTCTTAGTTCTAATTTGCATAGTTTGAATAATCATCCATCAGGAATCAAGAGGATTCTTTGATTCTACTCAATAAGATTTAATTGTCTCTCTCCTAGTTTACATGAATAAATGAATAAATAAATAAATTCCACTTCGTCACAGACAGCCAAGAGCAACTCTAGATTTTTGAATGTTCTTCCAACTTCCCAAGTGCATCCATAACTCAATACAGTCCGCCAAATCAACAACCTTTTCTCAGGTTATTTAACATCTGGTGATCCTCAACACGTCGGATTTCAATTTTTTTTTCCGCAGTAATAACTCACAAAGAGAATGTTTTTCTGTGGATCAAATTGAGGTTCGTGAAGAAAGAAAACATAACAGACAGTTTGAGAGAATGTATTAGGTAGTTATTTAAATGTTGTTGTTTCATACTTAGTTTTTCTTTTTTTTCATATTTTGTTTTTAAATTGAAGTCACCGAAAGTACTGCGGGTTGTATTTTCTGTTTACAGTTTGTTGTCTGAACTGTTTGTGTTTACTTTAAGCATTGCATGGCTTCCACTTTCATGTTGCCACAGACCAGTTCTTTGTCAATCATTTTCTTCTTTTCTTCTTTTTTTTTTTTTTTTTTATAAAATTGTTTGCATTACTTTGGAGGCGAAACGTTTTGTTGGTCGAATTGATTCACTGTTTTGCTTGTTTTCATTCAGCTAAAGCACTTCTTTCTCATCAATGTCCAGTCTAAATATTGGTTCAAAATCTTTTACCCACTTCCAATTGTCTATTATGTTTTCCTTAACCATTTAAGAGCTAATATTGGTTCAAAATCTTTTACCCACTTCCAATTGTCTATTATGTTTTCCTTAACCATTTAATAGCTTGCATATTCGACCGTTTAATAATAGTTTCCTCTAGAACTTTTTTACCTTTGAAATGCTTTCCCACCGTTTTTCCCCTATTCCAGCGAGATATAGAGCATGCATAGCAAGCAATCAGAAGTGGTGTTGAATTATATCTGTTATAAATACACATATGCACACATATACACATATACCAATACACACATATACACATATACATATATAAACATATAAAAATACATATACACATATACACATATACCCATATATCCATATACACATATACCCATATACACATATACACATATACCCATATACACATACACACATACATACATATACACATACACACATATACACATACACACATATACACATATACACATATGCACCTATACACATATATACATATACACATATATACATATACACATATATACATATACACATATACATATACACGTACACACATATACACATATATACGTATACACATATACACGTATACACGTATACACATGTACACATACGCACATATGCACATATGCACATGTACACATATACACATATACACATATACACATATATACATATATTTATATATTGGTGATGTTGATGTTAAAAAACCTCTATCAATCACCCAAAGAATGCAATAAAACATGTTAGGACCCCCAAACCGATCAGCTCTCCCAAGCGTGACACACAATATAAGAAGAATCGAAGCGGAACTTCACTAGTCGCCTGAAGATGGTTGTAAAGCGTGAAACTTGGAGTAGCAGCATCAAGCTTTAACATCATTATTACATTTATCCCGCTATACCTCTGTACTATTAAGTACTCTGAATGCGTCTATCGCATAACAGTAAAAAAGTAAGGGGAAAGAAAAGGAACAAAGACGAGAAATTCACAAACGAACGTAAGGAAGAAAAGACCAAGGAGTTGGAAATGAACAAGTACACGAAAACACATACAAGTACAGAGAAGAACATGTAAAAGGAAACGGAGGATTAACGGATACAGAAAGAGCACAGTAAAGAAATAAAAGGAATAAAGGAGAAGAAGAAGAATGAAACAAGAGGAGGAAGAAGGAGAAGGAAGTTGTAAACGTAAAGTAGAATGACGGTAAAAACAAAATAAGGGAGGAAGAGAAGGGAGAGTGAACGATAAGGTGTAGCACTAGTACACCAGTAAGGAGAAGGAAAAGGAAAAAGAGAATGCAGAAAATTTTTTTGTTGGTCAAGATCTATTCGAATGACATAGTCATTTCCTGTTCATCAGAATAGCCCTGCATCGACAAGAATGTCGTATGATTTGCTTGTAATCGAAGCTTATTTTCCCTTGAGCAATACGAGTTATATTGTACCAGTTTAAATTAAGTAGTGGAATTCTCTTAAGTCTCGTAACAATACTCACATGTCACAACTCCACCAAGTCCAATCCATTTCACTTTATTTCCAAAATTGCCATAATGTGAGATAAAAAGTCCAAAAACCACTGCCGCAAAATCATTTGCTGCAGCAATCATACCAAGTTCAAAACTGGAGTAATTGAATCGCTTTTCGATTTGAGGCATAACTATAGCCAGTACGCCAATAATTGCCAGACCTACAATAGTTCAAGAATAAACCATCATATTACTTTGAAAGTTTGAAACTAAATCAATCTTCTTGCTGTTAAGGGCGGGAGTAATAATCTCGACATGCTTGAAGGCCATACATTTATAGGTGTGGAGATTATGGGGAGAAAAAGTTAATGAAGAAAAATGAAGCACCCATCTGTTTCTGTAACATGTTTGAGGAAGTTGATCGTCCAGGTTAGTGTAGTCTTGAGAAAGACTGTTGGTTGAAGTGACTGACGTTTCGACAGCCTTAGCGGCGGTCATCTTCAGAGTCAAAAGGAGAGTAAATGTCAGGTTCGCCTGTATTTGTATCTGGCTCGTGCGTGATAAGTGGGCGGTCGTATTGGTCATGGAGGTGTGACATTTGGCGAGAAGCAATGGGTGTGGTTGTGTAGGCGTTAATTATAGTTTGTCGAAGTGTAAGTCTATTGGCTGCTCGCACGTTTGACTTTGTGAATTAGTCGTTTGTAAGGTCCCGGTAATTGTTGTGATCGGTTTAATGGATTTTGTTCTAAGTTTGTATACCAGCTTTCTAGTGTGAGTCGCTGTTTGTAGTTGGTGCTGTACGTAATGCATTTTGCCGATTCCCAGTCAATGTTGTGTTTGGTTTGTCGGTGGTGTTCGGCAATGTGGTTGGTTTTGTCTCCGTTTTTTGTCGCTCGTTTGTGTTCTGTGAGTCGTGTATTTAAGTTTCTGCTAGTCTCACCTATATAAGTGGCTTGGCAGTCGGAGCAATTAATTTTGTAAACTGCACCTTGTCTTTCGTGCGGTTGTTCTCTGTCCTTAACATTAGTCAGTACATGTCGTAAAGTTGTGATCGGTTTGTGCGCTACTCGTATTTTGTATGGTCGTAAGATACGCGAGATAATCTCAGACGTACCTTTTATGTAGGGTATCGTTGCTGTAGTTGTTGTCGGACTGTTGTTTTCGTCGCGTTCATTGTCTTTGTAAGTGTTAAGTTTGATGAAGTCAGAGTTATAGTTTTTTTTGTGGAAAACGCATTGTAAGTAGTCATTTTCTTGGCGTAGAGCGTCGGATGAGTTGCAAATGAGTTGTGCGCGTCTCGTCAATGTTTTGATGGTGGTAGCTTTGTGTGAGGTAGGATTGTACGATGATTGGTCCAGTAGTCTGTCAGTATGCGTTGGTTTCCTGTAGACAGTGGTCTGTAGTTTGTTATTGTCACGACTTACCAAACAGTCTAGGAACGGAATAGCTCCGTCTTCTTCAATCTCTTTGGTAAATTGTATGTGACTGTTCTGTTCTTAATGTGTTTGTGAAACTCGTCAATCTCGTCTTCGGGTAGTGCAGTAATCGTGTCGTCAACGTAACGAAACCAAAAAGGTAACGTGTGTTTGTAAGTTGCAAGAGCTCGTTCCTCTATGGATTGCATTACAATTTCAGCAACCACAACAGAAACGGGTGAGCCCATTGCCGTGCCATGTAACTGTTTGTAGTGTTTACCGTTGTATTGAAAGTAAGTTGATGTGAGGCAAAGTTCCAGTAGTTCCACGATGTTCCCTGTAGGTAAAGGAAGTGCGTCAGTAAATTCGTTGATGGCAGTTTTGGTGCATTCTAGCGCCAGTTGAAGCGGAATACTGGTAAACAGTGATTTCACGTCAAAAGACACTAGCTTGTGGTTGTGTGGTATTTGTACTGTTTTGAGATTGTTGATGAAGGTT
The DNA here is from genome assembly GCA_030142905.1 of Heliopora coerulea. NCBI lineage: Eukaryota > Metazoa > Cnidaria > Anthozoa > Scleralcyonacea > Helioporidae > Heliopora > Heliopora coerulea. Next base: position 349,275 of record JASJOG010000142.1, read on the forward strand.
TCAGTCGATCGTAGTCTATGTTGTGACTTGTTGGTTAGTGGTTGCAGTATGGTAGTTAAGTATTTGGAAAGTTCGTAAGTAGGCGACCCACAGAACGAAACTATAGGTCGCATGGGTATTTGTAGCTTGTGAAGTTTCGGTAGTCCGTACAGCTTTGGTGATCGCGGTACTGAACACCTGAGTCGATAGTAAGTTTGTTGAGTGATCGTGTTAGTTTTTCTCATTGAGAAAATTTTGTTGTTAAGTTTTCGTTGAAGTGATGGTGCAGGGTCTCGTTTAAGGAGTTTGTAGGTTTGTTTGTCGTTAACTAGTTCGTCCATTTTGTCGTAGTAATCGGTCTTGTCCATAACAACAGTAACGCGTCCTTTACGGCTTCTATACGTGATACTAACTTGACGACAGTCGAAAAACAAGCACTCAAACGACTAAAACATGACGAAAACATTGTCATACTACTAGCAGACAAAGGACGCGTTACTGTTGTTATGGACAAGACCGATTACTACGACAAAATGGACGAACTAGTTAACGACAAACAAACCTACAAACTCCTTAAACGAGACCCTGCACCATCACTTCAACGAAAACTTAACAACAAAATTTTCTCAATGAGAAAAACTAACACGATCACTCAACAAACTTACTATCGACTCAGGTGTTCAGTACCGCGATCACCAAAGCTGTACGGACTACCGAAACTTCACAAGCTACAAATACCCATGCGACCTATAGTTTCGTTCTGTGGGTCGCCTACTTACGAACTTTCCAAATACTTAACTACCATACTGCAACCACTAACCAACAAGTCACAACATAGACTACGATCGACTGAAACCTTCATCAACAATCTCAAAACAGTACAAATACCACACAACCACAAGCTAGTGTCTTTTGACGTGAAATCACTGTTTACCAGTATTCCGCTTCAACTGGCGCTAGAATGCACCAAAACTGCCATCAACGAATTTACTGACGCACTTCCTTTACCTACAGGGAACATCGTGGAACTACTGGAACTTTGCCTCACATCAACTTACTTTCAATACAACGGTAAACACTACAAACAGTTACATGGCACGGCAATGGGCTCACCCGTTTCTGTTGTGGTTGCTGAAATTGTAATGCAATCCATAGAGGAACGAGCTCTTGCAACTTACAAACACACGTTACCTTTTTGGTTTCGTTACGTTGACGACACGATTACTGCACTACCCGAAGACGAGATTGACGAGTTTCACAAACACATTAACGAACAGAACAGTCACATACAATTTACCAAAGAGATTGAAGAAGACGGAGCTATTCCGTTCCTAGACTGTTTGGTAAGTCGTGACAATAACAAACTACAGACCACTGTCTACAGGAAACCAACGCATACTGACAGACTACTGGACCAATCATCGTACAATCCTACCTCACACAAAGCTACCACCATCAAAACATTGACGAGACGCGCACAACTCATTTGCAACTCATCCGACGCTCTACGCCAAGAAAATGACTACTTACAATGCGTTTTCCACAAAAAAAACTATAACTCTGACTTCATCAAACTTAACACTTACAAAGACAATGAACGCGACGAAAACAACAGTCCGACAACAACTACAGCAACGATACCCTACATAAAAGGTACGTCTGAGATTATCTCGCGTATCTTACGACCATACAAAATACGAGTAGCGCACAAACCGATCACAACTTTACGACATGTACTGACTAATGTTAAGGACAGAGAACAACCGCACGAAAGACAAGGTGCAGTTTACAAAATTAATTGCTCCGACTGCCAAGCCACTTATATAGGTGAGACTAGCAGAAACTTAAATACACGACTCACAGAACACAAACGAGCGACAAAAAACGGAGACAAAACCAACCACATTGCCGAACACCACCGACAAACCAAACACAACATTGACTGGGAATCGGCAAAATGCATTACGTACAGCACCAACTACAAACAGCGACTCACACTAGAAAGCTGGTATACAAACTTAGAACAAAATCCATTAAACCGATCACAACAATTACCGGGACCTTACAAACGACTAATTCACAAAGTCAAACGTGCGAGCAGCCAATAGACTTACACTTCGACAAACTATAATTAACGCCTACACAACCACACCCATTGCTTCTCGCCAAATGTCACACCTCCATGACCAATACGACCGCCCACTTATCACGCACGAGCCAGATACAAATACAGGCGAACCTGACATTTACTCTCCTTTTGACTCTGAAGATGACCGCCGCTAAGGCTGTCGAAACGTCAGTCACTTCAACCAACAGTCTTTCTCAAGACTACACTAACCTGGACGATCAACTTCCTCAAACATGTTACGATTCTCCCAGGTTCAAACCATTTACTTCATCTGTTTCTGTATTAAACAAATGGAAAATCGTTTTAGTGTCTCTGTGCAGTGGTAGAAACATGATTGACGTCATACCAACAGAGAAATGTCTATTGAAAGCATGAGGCGTAGCCTAGTGTTTTCTGATATATTTCCAGTTGAAATGGCGTCTTGACTGTTTTGATCACATTGCAGACACGAAAGCTACTTTCTTTTTGTTGTAAAAAATAACCAAGGTTTTTTCGAGTTTTCATGACGTCAGCTTGTCTCTATATTCTGAGAGAAAACGAGGTTCGTCCAGTCAAAAGATGGGTATGACTCGTGCCATTTTATATCTGCCTACCTACCTCTCTAACTCCCTCCATCCCTCCCTCTCTCCTTCCCTCCCTCCCTCCCTACCTACCTACCGACCGATCTATCTTTCTATCTATCTATCTATCTATCTATCTATCTGTCTGTCTGTCTGTCTGTCTATCTATCTGTCTGTTTGTCTATCTATCTGTCTGTCTGTCTATCTACCTATCTATCTATCTATCTATCTATCTATCTATCTGTCTACCTATCTATCTATCTGCCTGTCTGCCTGTCTGTCTATCAATGGAAAAATTGCTGTTTATGAATCGTAAAGTATCAGCATTGGAAATTGTTATGAATGTGAAGTTATTGGCTAATATTGTAGGTTATAGGTTGTATAATAATTTGGTAATCTATAGGTTAGGTTGTACACTCGTTTGTTTTGTTATAATTCACATTGTTTGAAAAAATTGGACATTTCCGAATGGATGGAATTTGGTAATTTGTGAATGTATTTAAAATTTGCGTATAGGAAAGAAATCTCTCTTGATATCTTTTACATCAAAGTAGACATTTCTAGCTTTTCTAATGATATGTGACTTGCTTGATCTGACTGAAATAATCCTCCACAAAATATCATTTAACACGGCACCTTGAAAATAGTCACTTTCCTTACTACTACCAGAGCTAAGTATTACTTGGTTCCATATACTTGATGACAACACTACTACATCACTCAATCATAAATTTTTATCTGGGGCTTTTTAATGCTGCTATTTTCTGGTAGTATTTCTTCCAAATTTAAAAATTACGTAAAATATAACATTTTAGTTTATTTTTGTTTGTTTTGTTTGTTTAATTTGCTTGTGACCTCAAGATGATTATTTCACAATATAAAGTTTCACGAGATTTGTAAGATTTTTGATTTCCCAGATATATGTTATTGCGAACAAGTATGGGTTATAATGGCGTCATAAATGCGAAAAGATGGCGTCACACTAAACTCTCAAGCGCAAAAAGACAGTTTCGAACCTAAGAGAACCTTGTTTCTGTAACAGGAAATATTTCTTTACGAACTATTATTATTTTCAAACTGGTATTTCTAAGATTTTGTCGAAAGAATTGCAATTATTTAGCTTCCTTCAAAAAGTAAAAAGGTGACCCATTAATTTGTGTCTACCATGGTAATGGCTTCTTAATAATGGTCTAAAAGTCCATATTAAAATGTTGGAAACAGAATTTCAGGAAAATTCCCAAGTTGAGATGCCATTTTGTTCGTTCAGTGACGAGGTATCAATAAAAACCAAGTGTGGGGAGGCGGAATGGCTTCCCCAGCCCAGGTAGAGTTAAATGTCAGGTTAGTAGTAGTAGTAGTAGTAGTAGTAGTAGTAGTAGTAGAAGTAGTAGTAGTAGTAATAGTAGTAGTAGTAATAGTCGTAGTAGTAGTAGTAGTAGTAGTAGTAGTAGTAGTAGTAGTAGTAGCAGTAGTAGTAGTAGTGGTAGTAGTAATAGTAGTAAGGGGAGCACTAGTAGTAGTTGTAGTGGAAGTACTAGTGGGAGTAGTAGTGGGAGTAATATAATTGATATGTTAACCTAAAAAGTAGACAAATGTATTCGTCCTTGAAATACCTCGAAAGAATAACATTTCTACCCGAAAATTTTGTCTGGAAAATCATCTCTGGTAACCATGCTCGACGTTCTAGTAGCTTTGCTTGGATAGTGCAAATACTTACTATCAACCTTCTACTCCTTATTTTGAGATTATAAGAGTAGTTAAATTAATCTTATGAAGTGTTTCAATGGCTATTCCAAATTAAAGTTTTTAAAAAATACATTCTGAAAAATAATTCTGTTCATCAAAGTTTTTAAATGCATGTAATATTTTTCTGCTTTCCAAGAAATTTCTTCAAGTTTAAAATATAGATGACGGAAATCAATTACATTAAGCCCAGAAATACTGCGTCACTATTTACAATGTTTTCAAGGATAGCAATTTGTAAGCATAGGAGAAAAGTCACCATAGCTATGTGCGCCAGCTCTAATACTTAATCTGGTTCACTCCGTATGATCCTTGGAGAAATAATTTTCGTAATGCTGAAGAAAAGCATACGGTGCATAAGAAAATAATTCTTAATTTTTTATATAGTTTCTTGATACTAATTTGTTATCTGCAACGTTCGAAAAAGGAAAATTATTTCAGAAAATTCTCTCCAATATAGCAATATAATCAAACATTTTGAACTGTTAGTTAAATTTCACATGAAATTGAAAACCCCATAAGAAAACATTACTTCTGGGGTTTTCACAAAATACTTTTTGCGATAAAAAATTCTTACCATACAAAAGCATTTCCTTTGGTAATAAAACTTTTCTTACAGCAATAAAATATTTCTTACATCAGGAAATAATTTCTTGAAATATAGAACTTTTGCTATTAAGATAATGACCTTTAGCTGTGTGGAATTCTACTACAAAAAGGACAAAAAAAGATACAATTCTCTTTACAATTGGGAGTTCTTGATTTAAATAAAAGTTGATAATTATGGAAAGCAATCTGGTGTTTTTATCTAATTGATTTCATAGGGGAAAGAATTCAGCTTTTGCATGGTTAAACAAATATGTGTTAACCATTCAATTTCCCTACAATCGGACGTGGCCTTATAGGCATGATAAAATTCAGGTTTTGTCCGTAAATATATTTTATTTATTTTCTTAATGGTCTGTTGAAGTACTTGCCCACAATGGGCAAGGAAAGCTTGATTTTGTGAGGGCTGGACCCAAATGCCTTAGAAATCATATTGGATACTGGGATTTTTGTTGAACTTTTAATAGTTTTAGATCTCTGTTAATTTTAGTTTTTAACAAACACAACGTCAGTTTGTTTGTTTTTTTTTTATTACATGACCAACGTATTGCGAACAAGCAAACAAAATTTACACTATTTTATTTTGATTTTATTTACTGAATGTGTTTCAGACTAGTACTTTAGAGGCTTGCAACTTGTCAATTTAGCTCAAGTCGCAATCGAATACTTTACACGGATTACGGTGAGGACAATAAAAGCCTTGTTTCATGGCACTGTTGTTGGGAACATCGTCACCATTTATTGTAGCTATACCTTTAACGTTTAAGTTTTATAGGGTGAATGCCCTCACTTGCTTCCCCTCCACTTCCGCTACCCTTGTTTGCCCACTATTTCCAACAACAACAACAGTCGTTTTACGGCCGTTTTCCCCGCTTACGTAGGGGCTGACCGGAGACTCTACACAGCAGCCTCCTCCACCTCTCCCTATCCTTTGCATCCTCCCTTTTCAACCCGCACTCTCTCATGTCCCTTTCCACCACCAGGCTCCATGTCATCCGTGGACTTCCCCGTCCTCTCTTACCTTACCGTCCTCTCTTACCTATTCTGTTTCACAGCATCAGACACTGACTCAATCCCCATTCTTTCCCTCAGCCCTGCTCTCGGCACTCTATCCCTCAGTGATGCACCACACCTCCATCTCACCATCCTCATCTCCGTACGTTCCAATCTCCTACTTTGTTCCGCCGTCATGGCCCAAATTTCACTTCCATATACAGTATGTCTCAATATTGAGTACACCCCTTGTAATTTTTAAGGAAAAGTAATTTTTTCACAGATACAACAAAAGTAAGAACGAAGGTTTTAAATATAGTAACATACAATCAGTTGTGATCTTTTATTGATATTGAGATAATAGAAATATTTACACACAACATATATATGGCTAGTTTTGTTAAATGGTCCCATTTCAAAAGTGAGTACACTCCTTACAAGGGTCAGGACATAAAGCTTCTTTTTATGTCAATATTTCTTCAATACTTTGTGTGTGAGCCTTGATTATTAATAACAGCTGCCAGGCGCCTTGGCATTGAATGGACTAGATTAGTGCAAGTGCTTGGTTCAATATTTTTTCCACTCTGTAGTAATAACGTCCCTTAGTTCTGCAATGTTTGAGGGCTTGCGTTGTTCAACTTTACGTTTAAGCACATTCCAAAGTGCTCAATAGGATTTAAATCGGGTGACATGCTTGGCCAATCAAGTACCTTTACTTTCTTTTTCTTTTAAAAAAAGCAGATGTGACTCAAGTGGAATGCTTGAGGTCATTATCATGTTCAATAATTTTTCCTCTGCCAAGGCATTTCAGGGATGGCATCAATTTTGTATTCAAAATTTTGCAGTACATGTCGGCATTCATGATGTTTTCTATAAAATGAAGCTCGCCTACACCCTGGGCACTATTACAACCCCAAACCATCAAGCTGCCACAACTATGTTTAACGGCAGGTACCAGGTTTTTCTCGTTGTATTCTTCCCCAGGGCGACGCCACACATTTTTCGCCCCATCAGAACCAAAAAGATTTGTTTTGGTCTCATCTGACCACAATATAGACTCCCAAAATGACATTGGCCTATCGCTGTACTCTTGTGCAAACTGTAAACGGGCTAGTTTGTGTCTCGGCTTTAAAAGAGGCTTCTTGCAAGGTCGTCTACCCTGTAGGTTTACTTATTGGAGAGTACGTCATACAGTTGAAGTTGAAACACTACTACCGGTAGCCTCAGAGACAACGTTAGCGAGATTGGGAGCACTCTCCCTTGGATTTTGATCGACCACTGTAGCCACATAACGCTCTAATCGGACTGATAATTTTCTTGGTCGACCTGAACGACTATTCACGGCTGCAAGTGTACCAGCCTTCTTATACTTTTGTACAATTTTTGCCACAGTGCTTTTACTAAGTTTTAATGTATTAGCTATTTTGATGTATCCCTGCTTGTCCTGATGCATTAAAATAATAGTTTTCTTAAGATCAAGCGACAATTCTTCACCATGTGGTGCCATGACTGAACCCAATGACCAAAACGGTCGAAGTCCAAAATATATGCATATAAAATCACCAATTTATGAAACCTAACATAGTCTCTGAAGGTAATCAAGCATTTCACTATTATCAAAATGCAACGACATAAAGTTATGTGATAGTTTAAGAATGACAAAGGAGCCCCAAATTAAACGTTTTTTTAGATGACCTTCTCAGGGGTGTAATCACTTTTGAAACAATACCATTTTACAAAGCTAGCTACAGACACGTTGCATGTAAATATTTCTAATATTTGAATATAAATAAAAGATCACAATTGATTGTACATTATTACATCTACGATCTTGTTTATTATGTCTGTTTTATTTGTGAAAAAAATTACTTTTTCTTAAAAATCAGAAAGGGTGTACTCACTTTTGAGACATACTGTACAATAGCACTCCTCACACATGTCACATACAGCTTCCAATTCAGTTTAAATGACACTTCCTTCCTTGTCAAGATCCCTGATAACTCCTTAAACATCCTACACGCACAAGGCATCCTTGCCACAGATGCAGAATCCGATCCTCCAACTCCATTCAGCATATCACCCAGGTGACAAAACTTTCCAACATTCTCTAAGTGAACCCCATTTCCCAGATCCAAGCTCTCCTCCACATTCCTATCCTCTTCATCGCCTGCTCTTTCACACGTCCTGCAGACAAACGTATCCTCAACTCTAACCAGATAGCCTTTCACACCTGAGCATTGCTTGTGTACCCATCCACTGCCACTCGTATATCTATTAGAATTACTCCCAAAAACCTTTCCAAATAGAGTACATGACCCCTTCCCCAGTCTTTTAACATCATTACAATTCTTCCCTGACACCATCACTTTTGTTTTACCAATGTTCATCTTCAACCCCTTCGCCTCTATGCACTCTTTCCACCGCAGCACTTTCCCCTTAAGTTCCTCAATGTTCTCAGCCATCAGAACTAAATCGTCAGCATATAACAGCTCCCATTGCAGACCCTCGCTAACGTCTTGTGTCAGAGCCTCCATCACAACCACAAACAGTAATGGACTCAGAACCGATCCCTGATGTACCCCAACCTTCACCTCAAACTCCTCACTGTTTCCATGCTTCGTTTTAACCATTGTTCTCGCTTTCTTATACATTATAATCACTGCTTTCACCAGCCATTCTTCACCCTCCAGCTTCCTCAATCCCCACCTAACCACCTAACCATCAAATACCTTCTCCAGATCCACAAATGCATAATACAATGATTACGTTTTGCCAGAAACGTCTCCTGCATCTGTCGTACCACAAAGATCCCGTCTGTCTTCCCCTTCCCTGGTATAAATCCAAACTGGATGTCATTAATATTTACTTTTTTTCACAACCTTCTCTCCAGAACCCTCTCAAATACCTTCATCACATGTTCTAACAGCTTTGTTGCTTTATGTGACCCACGCTCCAATGGGTCATCTTTCCCCTTGTAAATGGGTAAAAGGGTACTCAGCTCCCAGTCCCTTGGTATCTTTTGCTGGTCCACTGCCATATTGCGGATCTCTGTCATCTTCTTCACCTTTGTCTGACCAGATGCACGGATAATCTCACCCACCAATTCCGTCGGACCACCTACCTTCCTACTTTTCATCTGCCCTATCGCCTTCTCTAGTTCCATCTCTGTGATAAGCTCTTTTGGTCCTTGAACTATTCCACATTATACAATTCCATTCCAATCATTCTCTACATTCAATAGTTGCTCCATATACTCCTTTCATCTCTCCTTTATCATCTCTGGTTTCACAGCTATATTTCCACTCTCATCCTTGAGGCAGTTCACTCCAACCATATCCTACCTTTCCTTCACCATCTGCTTTGCTATCTTGAACACAGATTTCTGCCCTTGTTCTGTGTTGAGCTTTTCTCCTAATCTCTTTCTTTCCCTCTGCTGGGCCTGAGCAACTACTTTCTTTGCAATCTTCTTTGCTGCTACATACTACTTCGGCACTGCTTTTTCTGCTGCAGTACCCTTTGCCCGACACAACGCCTTGAACTTCGACTTCTTCTCGTTCACCTTTTTCTCGACCTCTTCATTTCACCACCATGTTTCCACATGCCTTGGTGGTCCTTTTGTCCATCCACATGCCTCACTTGCTGCATTCAACAAACAATCTCTTGCCTTGTCCCATACCACATTCACATCACTCTCTCCTGCCTCCTCCAGATCCAGTTTATCCTGGAATTGCCTTCGCACATTTTCAACAATGAATTTAATTGCCTAGAATGAATTGAAGGAAATGAGTTGTAATTCTACCATGTTCGGAAAGACTTAATGAATTAGAAAGCATTCTTTGAAAATTCTCTATATTTATACATTACGACAAATTTCTACACATGATTATAGTTTTCCATCAAAGTCTGGAATATGTTCTTGTAGTTTTCGTATTTAAAAGCAGTTGAGAAAGTTGTAGAATTGAAACTTATCAAACAAGTTTGCACTTTGTTCTTCGAACGTTTTGATGAAAAAACATCTTTTTCGTTTGTGATTACTTCCGTGCAATTTTATCACTTTTTATTTGCAAAGCTTTCCTGTTTGCCCGTGCCTTCGTCTTCAGAACATAACTGTTTATCTTTGACAACGTCAACTAGTTTTACTTACGACAGGCGCTTGTGGCATGTCATTATGTGATTTGATCCAAAGCTTTGTTTGATTGTATACAATGTATTAATTTTAGTATACAGAGCTTGAATTTAAAACAGTGAAAGCTGTAGTAATTATAAACCTATAGTTTACGAGGTTCATGATTTTTGAAATACTGAAGTCTAAACTTTGCCCAGTTCATAGCAATCTTGTATAATGATAATATGTTTCAAAACTTAGATACATTCTCGAAATTGATGTCGAGGATTAACAATTTTGTTTAATTTATGCGATCAACAAAAATTGATCGCATTTGTTTCAGCATGCCTGGCCACCGAGGATTTGTCAAGTGGATCATTAGAATAGTTATTCTTGTGTTCTTTCATTCTGATTTTTATGTTTCTTTTCGTATCTCCAATATATTCAAGATTCATTTCATCAAGTGGGATCAATCATCACTGATCATAAGTATTTAGCAAAATATTCCCCGTCGATTTTAAGAGTCTATGGCACTTTTGAACCATAACACCATCACATACTTATTAATTTCGGTCACAATAAGAGCAATCTCTATTGTTTTAATTTAAAGTTCTTTTCAACTAAAACAATGTCTAGTCAACAAACAATCCGAGGGTGGCACCAGGAATTCCAGAACGCATGGGCTAAGTTTCCTGACCGGGAGGCTGTATCAGAGACCAGGAACAACTTTTCTTTACTCTGAGATAACAGATACAAAAATATCTATAATTTTGTTGTCATCGGTAACAATGAAATTATTATAGCATTAATTTTTTCAATCATTAAATACTATACAAATGAGTTGTAAACACTTTATCTCACATCATTTACAGAAAATAAAGATTAACTTTGGAAGGGCTGACTTTTTCTGCCACTATATGCCCGGATAAATCGCTAATTTTCCTCTACAAGGATATAAGGGTTTCCCAAAAGAAAAGGACTGTTATCCCCTCTGCCCTTCTCAGCAATCACAGCTTTGTATTATGTAATCACGTAATGACGTACCACAAGCTTATGTCGTGGGTAAAATCCAATGGTATTAATAAACACAAAGACGACAAGCGGAACGAAAGCATAACAATCGAAAAGACGTTAAATAACATGGAAGTAACCACAAACGAAGAAATTGTATGATTTATTGAGACGCAAATGTTAAGAGACATTGTTCTCCTCAAGTGGCTTTTAACACACTTCAACATTTGTACGATCTCAGACTAAAGTACCACATTGTGCATGGCACACTGTTTCCGGTCAGAGAAAACTGAGAAATTTTTAGTTGATATGGTTTAATATATCATAAAAATATACCATAATATATTTTACTTACTTGAATGTTTCGTCGTTAAAAAGGTAACTGACAAAAAGTTGCCTTTTTTCCGTTAACCGCCAGACTTTAAGCCAGGGGTCCTCTAATGACGGCTGGAGAGGCCAAATGTGACCCGCGGGCGATTTTGATCCCGCCGCGAATTACCCGCGAACGATTTCAGTTGCCGCGCACGTGATTACTATGACGTATTTGTTAGTGCTTTTCTTACTGCGTGAAGACCATCAGCTGACAGTGACATTGCAGACATCTACTAAGTAGATGTAATAAATAAAATATTCAGTAAAATTAGTATAATCATTATAGTATAATGATTATACTATAATATATAATTCTCGATTATAGCTTTCTGAGAGTGCTATTTTCGAGAAGATAGATGTGCCACATTCATAAAATGTTCTCACCTGACTTCCCACCATGGTTGGGGAATGATTCTGGTCTTCATAACTTACTTATCAATTTTGTTAGGTCCCCGAAATAAATATACTTTAGGTGCTCTTACCATATTTCCTTAAAAGTTGACAGATCGTACGAAGGAACCAAATTTTCTCATTGCTTTACCGACACATTTTCTGCCCAGAATAAGATCTAACATTTGGATACTATTACTTGGTCCAATATTTCTCAAAATTATACACAGCGGACTATTAATTACAATTTACAATATTCAAATCCTATATCAATTGACAGCGTTCCAAACTTTCAAAATTTTCCAGTATATGAGAAGGAATTTCAGACAAAAACCCAGTGTAGCCGCTTGTTGAGTGGGTAGGTGGTTATCTCCTTGTACCACCTAAAGGTTATATTACTGAAATAATAACTAAAGACATGAATTAAAAATAGTCTTCATCAAGCTCTACATACGGAAAAACCAGCTGCAGTGCTGAATTGACGTAATAAAGCATGATTTTGAACGACAATTAGAGATGCAAACGACGAACAAAATATGGAGACATAGCAATCTTTCGTACAACTTTACATGAAAACGAACATTTTAAGCAACCTAAGACATGCAGCAACGTAGCCTGGATATGTTTGATATGGTGAAATTAAGTAATTGAAATCTTAGCATTTGAAATCAATCTGCACATTACAATTACCTTTACATGCATGGACCTTGCAACTGCATAACGAATGGAGTAGAGGATAAGGGTAGAGGAAGGATAGGCTGGAGTTAAACATTCAATTTCCAAAAGCTATTGGAAACGTCAAACCTGTAATATTAAGCTGTAGATCACGTACGTCTGTGAAAGTGAAACAAAATGCACCTGGTAACTCAATTTAGTGATGTTCCAATTTGATGGGTTGGAGCTTCTAACAGAAGCCATAGAACTCCAATGTTGCACACTAAATTTTGATTCTATGAAAATAGTTATGCACGAAATGAAAGTGATCGAAGACTAACTTAATTTTACGTGATCACGTATGTAGGGAAGTGTAATCTATAACTAAGTATATCATCTATAATGTTGCACGCAGGATACTAAAATGACACATTCAAAACTAACGTCAGGGGTCATCGTCACCGTCGTTATCTAAAGTTCCGTAGTCATTATTAACTGCGAAACAAAGGCCAAGTAAATCGATGTAGTATTTATTAAGAGCAATGTTATGTATAGAGGACCACATAAGTGATAAAATTGATTGCAATTAAATGCTGCATGTGTACATGCATGCAAAAATTGTAGCCATAGATTAAGGTAGTAACGATAGTTTTGTCATATGATCAGCTTATACACAAGTGTGTCAAATATTTTACACGAAAGTTTGGGAACGTTTCTGAACGAGTAATTGGATGCTAACGGCTTAACTCTTTCCCGGCGGCGTAAGAGTTGTATTATTTTACACATTGGACACCGCCAGAAGATTTTACACATCAAAAGGGGAACTCTCTTCTCGAAACGGTTAAAGAAGACGATGAAACTGGTAATCATTAAACCATCGCAACTCAGTTAGAAAGAAAAATGGAAGAATGTTCAAAGAAAACAAGCGCAGTCGTTTTTTTACAAAGACATATTGGTCGTCAGTGGACTAGTCTATCTCTGGGAGATCATCCCAAGAGGAGAAACTTTAGATTCTGTGCAATATATCTCGGTTACAAAATCGATTTGAGTAGCGACCGAGAAAATAGCATTTTCATAAAGCATAGTGGAAAACAGCAAATTATCGGTAATTATATACCCGTGAGTTTAGCGAAGAAGCCATTGTTGTATTTCACCTAAATCTCCTGAACTGCTTGTTGACTTGCGCACCACTGCAAACTGTTACTACTGAAAAAAGCGTTAAATTCTATACGGTATATATGAGTTAGAAATAATTATATCAGATAACTGCCTAGAAAATAGCATTTTTACAAAACATGGTGCAAAATAACAAATTTCATGGCAGACCACTGTTAAGGTCGAACTAGTTAGCCACGTTTGAGGTTCTCTTTAATTGTCTATGGACTTATGTTAAATTTGATACAACAGATGTCAATTATAAAGAATTCAATTTAAAAGCAACCAAGAAAGTAACATTATCGTGTGTATGGTCGTAAACACCAAATTTCACGACAAGCTGTTGTTGCGGCCAAGCTAAAGGAGCATGCTTGAAGTTTTGCTGACATAACCTTTCGATCTCTAATATTCTGGTCACGTATGCCAATAGAGAGTGCGGTACATTTTATGACAAAAGTATTAATTACAATTATTCTTGTTTTATAGAACTCGAAAAAGCGGCATTGCCAGATGACATGGGTGGAAATTCTAGGGTTAGGGTTAAGATTCTTTTAAACAACAAAGAAATTAAACAAGTAGACTGCTACAAGTACCTGGGTGTCTATCTGGACAAGCATTCATCATTTCGAGAACATACCAAAAGATTGACGAGAAAAGTGTCCAGCCAACTTGGCATTGTGAAAAAAATCAGGAATCACCTAACGATACTGGGAACCGAAAAGATTTATGAAGCTATGATCCTGCCTCGTTTAGATTATTGTGATATTGTTTGGAGTAATAATATGGCTCCTTATCATGTAGAAAGTTTTGAGAAGCTACAACAGCGTGCTGCAAAACTGGTTCTAAAGAATGACGCCAGAGATGGATTAGTTTGTCAACTGGGATGGTCTCCATTATCATTAAGACGCAAAATACATGCTGCAACCTTTACTTTTAAATGTTTAATGGGAACAGTACCGGAGTTTCTAAAGAACTATTATTCAATATCGAATCATGTCTACTCCACAAGAGGTAACGGTTATAATTTAACTGTTCCTATGGTTAAAACTGAAACACTTAAGAAATCTATGTTTTATTATGGAACCAAGTTATTCAATAATCTCCCGAAGGACATTAAGGAAGTAAACTCTCTTTTAATTTTTAAATCTAAGCTTAGAGACTTTTATCGATCTTGACTTTTATCTCGCTCTACGTATTTGCAGTTCGAATAATGTTTAATTTTTACTTTACAATTAAAAGTTGTATTGTAATTTAGTTAGATAGTAAGACAACAGGGCATCCATTGATAAAGGCTACCACTGACGGATTTACCCTGGTAAAATATTAGTTTATTTTATTTATTATTATGTAATAGTCCAAGTTTGAAGCTTTCCAAAATCATTTGACGAACTGTACACTACCACACTAGAAATATATCTAGAAAGTGCGTTAACATCAACACGATATAGCAATTGGAGAAAGCCGAATCGAATGGACGCCAAGAAATTAGTGTATGCAGTAGAAATATTTTGAACGTTTGTTCTCTAAAGCAACTTCTTTTACTGTATAGTTTGGCAAAGGGCTTGGATATTTCATAAGAGTATATCTTGGGTGGCTAAAGTACTCCTGAACATCTTTATTGCGGTATCATGCTGCATTGAAGCTTCCTAACTTACATTATATATCGAGGCATAGTGTCTTTAAAGAAACTCTAAAGACACTATGCCTCGATATATAATGTAAGTTAGGAAGTGATGTTTTGTATTTCTTGCTTATCTCGGCATCACAAAGTTTATTTTTGGGACGTTGATTGTCTTCGTATGACAAAATCGGTCAATTCTTCAATCGGCCACCCCATTCTCTTTCTAGTTTAACA
Organism: Heliopora coerulea; assembly: GCA_030142905.1. Lineage (NCBI taxonomy): Eukaryota > Metazoa > Cnidaria > Anthozoa > Scleralcyonacea > Helioporidae > Heliopora > Heliopora coerulea. Next base: position 364,826 of record JASJOG010000142.1, read on the forward strand.
GACGTCGCGATTGTCACCTTCGGTAATCTTACGGGAAACGACAAACGCACTAAATAAACACAACGTCGAATACAAGTTGAAGTGACGTAAACATCGGACAAGGGCAAGGGCAAGGGCAAGGACAAGGGCAAGGGCAAGGACAAGGGCAAGGGCAAGGACAAGGGCACGACAACCAAATTGCGACTGAATATCAATTTGATATGTTGGGATTGTCTCAGTCGGCTTAACTATTTTCCCAACCCTAAATCTGACACTGACCAAATTGATCAGCAAAATGGATTCGCCCCCAATTACACTTACAAGCATTCTAAAATCATTAAACTGTAATTCTTACTCCCTAGTTGAATGATTTTCTCAATTTCTAACTGTCGTTATAAAATTTGTGAGTAGTGCACCATATTAAAAGTTTTTCAGTAGGTTTGATACAGTGTCGAGAACTACAGAGTGAATCCAAACCAACTGACATAATATTCAAAAACTTTCACGCTCTAACTTCTTAAGAAAAAAATAGTACCTTTCAAAATATATTAAAATAAGCTTTTCAAAGTCATCTTAACTAAGCTATTTAAACAAATAATGTAAAACGTATACGAATATATTTTTAATCACTTATTTTTTGTTATCGATGTGATGGCTTTGTTTAGGAGTAAATGAACTATATTCGTTGATGTACCTTCTTTTCAATACGAATTTGTTCAAAAACCAATCTCAGGATGCATGAAATTGTGCAAAAAGTTGTAAACTTACCTTGGCCGAAGGTCAACCCAATAACACCAAGAAGAAAGCACCAAGGATTATTTAAGCACTGTAGCCAAGATGGAGTAAATCCAAAGTACCCAAACTTTCTATCAGTGCAAGAAGTGGACTTGCTATCCCAACGTTTCTTTCTCGGATCTTCTTGTTTATCCATTGGTAATGCAGTTTAAGCTGAAGGTTTCTTGAACAGACTTGCTTGGTTTCACCGAAAGTCTTTCACCTCACATGTGCGTGTCGTAATTGAAAAATGATGATGAAACACTGAAACGTTACTCTTATTCTACGTGAGATAACACATTCCAAAGGGCACTTTATCTTAGACAATTAAGTGAAGGGGATTAACCACCGTTATTTAACTTACGTTCACGGATAATCGATATAGCAACAGGGCAACAAAAGAAATACGCATCCGATTTCAACCTAGTAATAATTTTACTGTTTCTCTAAGTAATATGACTAATGGAGCTTATTGATAAAACATCGTTAGTCTAGACATGCTTGAAATTCAAAGTACAAGGTCCAGAAACCTTGAATAACGTTACCGACGTCGATAAAGTAATTGATACAAGAAAATACTCTGGAACGTTATACATTGGGAAAAAGAAGTAGCATTTGATGATAAATCGGTAATAACACAACGCGAATGCATTGAAACTTATTAACTGTGCCAACATAAAAACAGGCACTACCTTAGGTTATGTTTACAGAATAAGCAAACATTTCCAAATTCATATTGTTTTAAGAAATTTTACGAAAAGTAGAGGGTGGTTTAATTACTTTACCGTCAGTGTAAACATATCTTAAATAAAGGTTCAGTTTGACACAGACTTAATAATCTTGCCTGTCAGACACAGCTCTTCTATCAAATTGAACGTGATACTCATGAACAAAAGCACCAGGCTAAGACAGAGATAACTATCGTCCACTGTGAGACGAAGACATGTCCCTTGGGTAAAGTTCAACACAAAACAAGCATTTTTTACTTTTTTTTTTTATGGAGCGGAGTGCACTTGCTGGGGCTTATTTTGACATTTTGGAAGGCTTTGCTTGGCCTGAAATATCTTCTGAAACATCTGACCCAGCTTACGAAAAAATCCCATTAAAGATTATTTTGCATTTAACAAGAAAAAAGTTTCAGACCTGGTGGTGCTTCTAGAATTTTAACTTGGGAAAGAATTCTCTCAGGTATGGACCCAGCTGGAATCCTAGCCGACACTAAAATTTGTACACGAGGTCGATATTTAAAGATGATAAAAAAAATTTGGGGGTAAAAGTAATGAAAGAATCGTTAACAGATTAAATGAACGCTAACCCATATTGTTATCTTTCCTTAATGCCTATTCCAAGTCTAATCCTAATGTTGCTCACTCCTATTAAAATTTTTAATGTCCATATCAATATAAAATTCCTGCCGATATACCCCCGAAGAAAAGTGAATAACTAGACCGTAAACAACAAGACGGCCGTCATGTTACACATCAAAGCCAACGACTCTAAGTTATAGGCTTCAACTATTACGAGTCGAGTTTGTTTGCGAGTTTCACTATCGGAATGGAAACCCGTACGTCAGGGAGTATTACATGTGACAACATTTGGCCCAGATTATTTGTTGAGATGATATATCGACGGTTTAATGTTTATTTGCTGAAGAAAGGATTCTGTACATTCCATTCGTCTCGGAATATAAGAAAAGCGCACAAAGATACTGGACTTTATAATCCACGTTGCCACACTGCGTCTGAAGGATGATAGCATGAGCATGGCAGGCTGGTGTGATGATACCTTATCATGTTTCAAGAGACATTCAAAATAAAATTGAAAGACAGAGTCGGCTTCCTTTTCGCAGCAAATAAGGCCCAGATCTTACACTTTGACATTGGTCAGCCGTTAAACCGGCTTGTCTGATTCATATAAACAGTCGCTAAGTCAGCGAATAGCTGTATTGGTTGCAATTTAAAGAACAAAACAGCGACCTTTTTTTTATAACCGGTCCCTTGATAACGGAAAATTTTGGGATTTGGATATTGCTATGGAAAGATGTAAGTACAACTGATCACTTTGTAATGTTAATTATATGGCAGTGGCAGTAGATCGAATTGCTCGAAACGATGGTTCATTTAAAATCTAATGTTTTCTACTAAATGAAAGAAAATGATATTCCGTTGAGGAACAAACTGATATCACTAAGTTACTGTCTTTCGATTCCCATTATGAAATACCGGATTGTCAAGTCTCCCAATGACAGGAGTTGAAAATTGAGCCGCGTAAACTTTTTAAGTATATTCTGCTACCGGTTGGGTTTTTTTAATGCCAGAAGCCTGCAAGCAAGTTGAAGCAACCCGACAAAGTCCAAAATATTGGTAAAATGATATCTGGAGTCATTTTCTTAGAAGGTCATATATCGAAGGTAGTTCATGTACACAAGGACGCTTTCAGTGGAAAGTTAAAAGTAATAATCAATTTGTCCTTCAGTATGTGAAGATAAAATGAATATCATCTAGTTATAGAATTTTCAAATGAATTGTGACAATCTTAGAGGAAAGATCGTGCGGCAAATTCGAAAAAGTTTATCAAAAGGTCTTTCCTTTAATATCTATGAAACTAAGCTTTCAGGCATTTTTAACCATTTTGGTTATTACTGAAAGCCAGTATCATAGTATGTTTGCTAGAATCTTTGTAAAAAAATTTCCAAAATGACAAGGATACAATAAAGATTAAAGACCTTAAAGACCTTAAACACCTTAATACATTCTCTCTAACTGTATAGACACAGCTGTACGTATAACCACCGAGTCCATACAGTTATCTGAATAAAGTTGTCACCATTGTCACATGTGAGAAGAGCGTTGTCCAGTTTGACTCAACCAAGCATCACAGGTTTTCTCCGGGTACTCCGGTTTCTCCCTGTAGTAACACAGAACCCACGAAGGGTGGCGGAACAGCTCAGGTAGCTGATAGGATTATCTAGGATTAATAAAGGCCTTTCGATCGCAAATTGTCATCGTTAAAACTTAAACGAATAATCTCCCCACTAACACCTTAGGAGTTTGCAATGATGAAAAACTAAAATGAGGGTTGGGGGTGCGTAAATTGAAAACATCACATACATTTATGTGGCTGTAGAAAAAAAAAAAAAGAAGTCCAATTAATTCTGTCGCTTAACGTTTCAGGTCCGTACCCAAACATAGTTTAACTCTTGCTAATGTCAGACGATTCTACTTGTCATGGAGAGGCCTCTCGGAAAATGAAAGGTTATAAGAATACAAAATTGCTATTCCACATTTTTCTACATCTTTTAAAGGGAAAGTCTAAAGATTTTTTTCACAACTACACAAAATGTGCAGGTGATAGTAGATCGTCTAGGTCAGTGGTTCCCAACCTGGGGTCCGCAAACAATTTTTGGTGGTCCGCCGAGAGTAAGGGGTCCGCCGTGGGTCCGCGCAAAAGTGACGAGGTCTGTAGAAGGTAACTATTTTTTTGGCAGATAACTACCTGCAACATTGGTTCAACTATTTTTCATTGCAAACTACCAGTCAATATAGCAAATTCCGAAGGGTGTAAGTATGAGATAAGAACTCGTAATTTTGAAGTTTTAACAGGTCACACCTTCATCTCATGTTACATGCAATCACACTTTGTCTGTTCACCCTGAGCTTTGTTTGTGCAGGAAAAGTTCTCCAGCGTTTATCTATTCATAAATTAATCATGAGTTCAAAACGATCTGCCACTGGGAAGATTAAAACTAGGAGGATACAATGTCGAGTACTTAAAATTTGGTTTTATTCCATGCCGAAATGAGCAAAGCAAACCTGAATGCATCTTTTGAGGAGAGATTTTAAACAATGAAGCAATGAAACCGGCGAAGCTGCAGTTTCAGTTGGGGAGGGGGTCCGCTGAGATTTTTAAAACCAGTGAAGGAGTCCCTGGGAAGCAAAAGGTCAGGAACCACTGGCCTAGGTTTGTGTGGTTTTGAGAAAGACCAGTGTTGGTGATAGACGTTTTGACGGCCTCAAAGGTGATTATTTCTAATTTATCCGGTTGCTAATCATTTACTTTATAAAGTTAGACAATACAAGAAAAAGCAAAAAGATCTGAACTTTGGCTTAAAAAAAGATCAACCTTACAACACTGGTTCCGCAAGCTAGTATTTCCTCTTTAATACATGAAAAATTCGTACGCGACCTTCAAGGATGACTCCAAAACAATTTAATGAATGTTTACAGAGACCTTTTATTCAATATTCAAATGACATAAGTCCAGATGAATTTCTAAATACAAACAAACGTTTAAGACTGTTGATGTTTGGAGTAATTGATTGGTAGTGTGACTACACCTAAATTTTATGCAGGTAAACCGGATAAAAAGCGCGACAACGGAGAATTCTAGTATTGGGAGAAACTAACAGGCTTAGTTGAAAAATTCATTATTTTGACTCTCTTACATTGGCTTTGAGGTTTTCAAAGACGTTTTGTTCGACATTTCTTGCAATAACGACATCAGTTTTTGAAACTTTAGGAAGGGCACATTAACTTAATAAAACCTATCAATCAAACATTCATTCTATCTCCTTTCCATTATTCTGCTATGGCTTAGGGTTATTTTCACGAAACCTTGAAAATAGTATTGCAAAAACTAAAAAAAAGGGCAATTGGTGTGATTACAGGAAATAATTCTGAAATATCAAAAGAAATTGTTTTATCTAAATTAGGTTGGAAACCCCTTGGTGAAAGAAGAGAAGGCCGAGTGATTTCCTATACCATAACAACGTCTTGAGGAAGAATTGCCTTGATGTTATGATAGGAATGTTTACCTTAACAAATAGACAAACATATAATCTTACAATAAAATGCCGATGTTGTCAAAACTTAAGACCAACGCTATGAAAAGAAGTTACATGATTGCTAGCACATGAAATTCTCACTTATAATAAAATATCCATTCTGTATTTATATTGTAAAATTAGTTTGTCCGTGCTTTCAGTATATGACATTTACTCAATTATTTCGGATATATTACGTATCGATTTTTCCTGCCCGGTTTATTTTAGAACTGACAATAACACGTTTTAAGATTATAAGGCTTGGCCGAAAATGCGCTATCCGCTACATTAGCAATTTCAGTCACTGTGTATTGTTAACTTTATGATCCTAGAAACATAACACATTGCTTGTGCCTGGCAAAGGTCGAGATAATAATGCAATGATAGGTCATCCATAATCTATGGATATGAAAATAGATTTATTCCCATTCCTAACTTGCTGATAAACCAAAGTGACTGATAGATGCTTGCAAATACTCGCTCGGTTAGAACGTTGACCAAATAAAAGTTGTTACGAAGCATCTATGGATGTTGTCAGAATTAAAATCCAAGATTGATCGCAGCTATTCTTTGCCAACTGCAATCCTTTAATTCGACTAGAATTGAAAATTGTGGAATTCTATAGGTGTGATACGTTATCGAGTAGTTTAGAAAGATTATACAATAAAGCTGCTGGGATAAAGGCTGATTGTCCAAATATACAAGGCCAATCCCACATAGCTCGTACTAAGCTTGGATGAAAAACGTTGAGTGAACATAGATATAGAACATAGATAAGCTCCAAAGGTACTGTCAAAGATGTTTTCAGCAACAGAACTGATAAGTTCTGTCGTTACAATTTAAAATATTCGACCACAACATTTAATATTTCAAAACCAAATAGCTTCAGTTGTAGCGAAGCTAAATTATGAAACAGCCTTCAGATTGAATAGAAAATTTGTTTTTATTAGTTATAAACTCGGAAACATACCCGGGTGTCCACGTGGGATTGATACTTAAGCTAAGAATCAAAAAGTTAAAACAGGGCGCAGTGGAACGGAGCGGACATTCCAAAACGCTGAGATCGGGAATCTGAGAATGAAGGAAGAATATCTAAATTACCTAAACACTGAGCTCTTTTATCCGAAAAAAAAAGTCTTCAGTCTGCCTTGATATTTTATGAAATGCCATAATATTATGCCATCAATTATTACCTTCAAACTTTCGAAAGAAATTCACCTAGCGGTGAAAGTATTCTTGCAATAAATATGAGTACTTAACTCAAAATAGGACAAAATGCAATGAGAGAGTCATACATTTTTAATCTAACCTTTTGATGTAACATCTTCAGGATTTATCTTCTTACATTATGAACCAATTTAACCTACGATTATAACTATAATACGTTTTTCGGGTGCGGACCAATGAAGAGAAAATAACAAAATAACACAAATTACAGGTTTAAGCGATATGACGTAAAGGAATAAAGTGATGAGTAAAATTTTGGCAGAAAAGGGAAGCGTTCTATGATAGGATTATAAAAATAGGTAAACTGTAAAGTCTGACGTTAATGTTGGCTTAACATTTCTTTACCTTACATAATCCGGTCATCGTCGTGTGTGTCGTCCCTTATCTATCCTCAGGAACAAATTTCCAACGTACTCGGTGAATAAAACATGGTTTTACGCTATTCTGGCTTGTAAATTTTTGAAAATATTTTACTAGATGCTATTCATGACCCGACTTCAGTCCAATATTTTCATACAGGGGGGTAGATCATTCAATTACTGAGGACCCTATTTATCCAAACGTTGCATCTTAATAATAAAATGATAAAATTATTGAGGAATCCTGTTAAATTATTATTGACATAGGACTGCGCAATGGTTAGGACTGCTCAGAGCTTAGAACTGATGAATGGCCAGAGCGTCTCACCGGTCATTAGAAAGTTGTGGGTTAGATCCACTTATCTCTAGAAAACACTAGATCGAACATCCAGAAAATGAAGCCAGTGAAATTTGGCCTACACCATTACTAAAGGACCGAAGTCGTGGTAAATATTTTTAGTCAGCACTTTCAAAAATATTTCCTGATCCTCCATATGGTAAAATGAAACGACTTCGTAGGTCGAAAGACAGCTTTATCAACAGAAACCCCATAGAGACCATTCAAAAGTCGAACAGTTGGTCCCTTAGCAATGGCTGCCCCAATCCGCTTACGGATTTATTTTCTGAACATGGTATACTTGATCCAGTCTCTGTTCAGATCAGTGGTTTGATCCCCGTCTTGGCCTCAAAAATCGTTTTTCTGAGGATGATTTGAATTTACAGCGAACGTCCAGCAAACATCCAAATTATTATTGACATAATGTCGCCTGTGTGGACCACCCACAAAAGACTAACATCGAGTGAGACATCCTTGACTATCAAGAACAAAATACACTGGATATAAAAAAGTTGCGTTTGTTAACTACCGAAAATAGCACATTAAAATCTAAAGTACTGTCAATTTTTATGGTCGAGACAATCGGGCTCTAAACTTCAGAATCACACCCAACTAATCCACTTTTCGTAACTTAATCGAGGATTTACTGAGCGGATATTTTGGACGAATGATACAGTTCAAAGCTCAAAGATGTAGACACAGCTATTAGGTTCACAAATTAACAGTTAAAACTATATCCATTTGTTCTTCTCAGTTCGAATAAATTGATTGTAATATAATCATGTTCGAATTTTGAGATGGAATCTCATATTTATTGTTTCTGACAAGATTTTTTTGGTCTTGTACATACGAATTTTAATAATTTTGGCAGATTCTGAATCCAAATGTATCTGATAAACGGATTCGGTTTCCACTGAGCCAAAGTTCGTATCTGTGGATCAGTCCCTAACAACACTTTTCCAAAACTAAAATAACCAGGACAACCAACAACCAATTCGTAAAAATGCTTCCAAGTGATTCAAAGAAATTAAATTCTCATAAGGCCTTATTACTTTAGTTATAAATTTTCTCGAGTAAATACATTAGAAGAGTGTGACAACCTAGCTGCTTTGTATGTTTCATTTCATCAATCGTAAGAAATGCAAAGAATTTCAGACTAGGGCTCATGGGCTTAAAATTGCAAATCTTCTACAGTGAACCTGTTATATACTTAGAGAGGCTTCGAAGAAATTGCTTAAGGATTAGCAGTGTAATTTGAACTCAAATCAAATTTTGAACGTCAAAATATCAAAAACCACTTAATTAAGTGGTTTCCAATTGGAAGGAATCGAGCAAGAACTTTTGGTACAGTTATCAGCGCTCCCTAGGTGGGGGCTAAGTATAGGATAAATATCGAGAACGGAGGCTTTAAGCCAGATACATCCTGAGGGACCGAAGGTCCCGAGGGATTTATCTGGCTTAAAGCCGACGTTCGAGTTATTTATCCGACTTAAAACACGATTAAAGAGGTTTTCCTAAAGAAACCCCAGGGAATAGACTTGTAGGATGTAATATACATGTACAGGGTGTCCCGAAAAAACCGAAAACTATTGAAATCACCAATAACAATTTAATTGTTAGAATTTGAATGCCTTGGCACTCTGTTGATCCTCACGAGTGCATAAATGATTGATATGAATGACTGATATAAGTAATTTTATACATAATGAAGCTGTCTAAAACAGTAAAATGTTGTTAGTACGCAGCGTTTATTGATGTGAGTTTTATGGTGCGTAAACACAATGGAATCAGATTGTATTCATGATCAACATGTGCTTATTGTGCTGTTTCAGGCTTTTAAGAAGGAAAAGTATGTGCATTAAAACAAAACAGTTTTTATTCACAATATTTACAATTTACAACTATGGATACAATCAAGCACCGTGACCTTCGACATGTCCCCCTTCTCTTGCAACACAAAGCATTGTTTGCCTGTGCATATCACTCACTACCCGTCGAATGAAGGCAGGCTGCTCTCGTAATGCATCGAACTCTCTGACGATCCTCTGGCGTAACTCGTCAATATTTTGCGGTGGAGTTGCAAATACTTTATCTTTAACATATCCCCAAATAAAAAAAGTCGCATGGTGTCAAGTCAGGTGAGCGCGGTGGCCATTCAACATCATGACCTAAACCTATGATGCGGTGATTTCCAAACACATCGTTGAGGTGATCTCTAACTGCGATAAGGCGATGTGCAGGAGCACCATCTTGAGCCCACCAAAGACCCCGAAACCTTCCCTCCCAACATTGGTTATTAAAATGTTCAACGAGTTGTGGAAAGACAAATTCGTTGAGCATTCGAAGATAGGCGATTCCGTTAACATTCCCCACGAAAAAGTAAGGACCAAGCATTAACCCATTACCGCAAAGTGCTGCCCAAACCGTCTAATGTACGCGAGAATCGCTCCTTTCAAAATTAAATGCAGGCGGGTGTCCTTTAGGTGCATATTGCCGTACATTTTGCGTATTGATTTCGCCGTTCATCACAAACGATGCTTCGTCTCCAAACACCAAGCTATCCAAAAAGTTTTCCTGACGACAGCGTTCGTTGAACCATCTGGAGAAGTGGAATCGACGTGCAAAGTCGCCTGCCTACAACTCATGCCGCACATGCATTCGGTATGGGTGCCATTTAATTTCAATCTTTGTTATCCGGTTAAAGCTTGTTCTGGAAATCGGAATGGGGTTCCGACGAGCACTAACGTGAGGATTTTGCAGGAACAGATCTCTTACAGCGTCAATATTTTGTGCAGTTCGAATAGTTCTTCTTCTGCCAGAATGCCCTTTATTAATGTTTAAACTCGTACCTGCGTTTAAATACTTTCTGACGTTGCTCAAAATTGTGCTTGGCGCAGGTGTATTTCGATCTGAAAACCTTCGTTGAAAAGCGTTTCGCACTTTCGTTGTACTTTGGGTACGCGTATAATTTATCACAATAAAAATTCTTTGTTCTGTAGTCAGTTGTACCATTTTCATTCGAAGCGATGACAGGAACTAATTTGAATTTTATCATTTTCACAGTTTTTCTCTGTTAGAATTTTATAATTTGCTTTAAATTCCCACGGGCAAAAATCGCGCACTTTATAAGGCGATTTTCTTACTTATATTTTAATACATGCACCTTGTCAATATTTTACGCATCATTACGTTCAGCTTTTTCGTAGGGCATTCAAATTTTAACAATAAGTGATTTCAATAGTTTTCAGTTTTTTTGGGAGACCCTGTATATATATATATATATATATATATATATATATATATGTATATATATATATATATAGGGTGTATTCATTTTTTTCTTCTTTGGCGTGGGATAACGTAGACTGTGGTTGATGGAAGACGACGAAAGTGACGACCAGATTTGGATAACGCAAAGCAAGTGGTCAAAAACTATAAGTGCTGGTAATTTTAACGTGGCCATTAAAAATGAAGTAAACTATGATGATGATAATGATGTAACGATTCGTAAGGAATTAGAGATTGTAACCTCTTCATCACTTGCATGCATCAGTGATTTAGCCTTGCATGAAAGAATTAAGGATAGGGTTCCAAAAGCTACCGTCAGCAGCACGAACTGGGTTATCAGAGCGTGGGAGGAATGGGGAATGACAAGGAATTCTGAAGATGTTAATTGGAACGATGAGTTTCCCACGTTCCGTTCGACATTGTCGCAATACCTGATATAGAACTCCACTACTGGCTGGCAAAATTTGTGGTTGAAGTTAGAAAGAAGGGAACTGGCGAGGTCTACTGAACGTTGTTACTTTGTACTATGAACATTAATAATTTTAACGTCTTAGTACTTCATATGATTTCATAAATGGTATGGGTTTAACAGTGTGGGTTAATTCTGTTGAGTTGTAAATATCTCTAGCGAGTAATAAATTTAAGAAACGTTGCTTTGTGGTTCTGCTTGTTTGTATTATTATTTATTTTTGTTGTTTGTATTTTTTAATTGAAGTTTTAAGGATTAAATATATATAGTCCCGGGGACTGTATATATAATCATAGATACCTGTGTAAAACAGCTAATCAGTACATTATTAACCCCTATTTCCCTCGGGACAATTCAAAAGCCGCCGCCAGCTTTTAAAATACTCTATTGTTCTTGGCAAGTTTATTAGGCAGATAAAAACCTGGAAAGAAAAAAGAAAACCGACTTAATCGTGTTTTAAGGAGGATTAAGAACCTCTCTTTTTAGCAGTCACAACATGATATCTGTTTGGGTCCACAAAAATTAATAAATGTAACTTAAAATTAAAAGTGGGCAATTCAGAGGGTACGATACCTCTAAGGGACGATCATTAAATGCAATAATTTCGAAACACAAGTATTAAAACGAAACGCAAGTATTAAGCCTGTCGACCACCAAAAAGATTGATGAGTATTTTCAAACAAGAATCACAACAAAAAACCGAATGAAAGAAAGGGTGAGTAAAAGCAATTCAATTTTGAAATTCTTTCACTATGACTTGACATAGATATGTAAATTTGTAAAAAGAGTTTTGTGTCCCCTTTTCTCAAAATTCGGGATCTTCCCCTGATAATCGCCCTTGAGTTCCATACCTTGCAGCCAACACTAATTCCATCCCAATATATGAACAATTATTAGTACAAAAGACTAGAGCAGAAGCTTAGTTCTCAGTTGTCAAATACTATGGTTTGCGATTGGTTATTGCACGAGATGCGTATATAATAATCCTTTCATGACCGTTACCTTCCTTTTCGTATATCAGCATCCGACGCAGGGTCCTACTTAAAAATTCCGCCAAGTACGAAAAGTGTGTCACAATTATTAGACCAATGAAAATGAACATTCTTTTTCGAAAAAACCTATCAACGGTGCTCCTAACGTTGACAAGTTTGATAAATGGTCGTTAGTAGCTCCCTATACATAAGAGACGTCGGTCCGCTTTGATCGAAGCCCAATTTTCAAAGGGTCGGTTTGAACACTGCTCATAAATCAATTGACCAAGATATCCGAATCAAGCTTGTTTGCTCCAGATGTGCATTTTTCTTGTTAAAGACGAATTTTTGCTCTCAGTGTCACAACCTAGAGTAAATGACTGGTCATGCTATTATTGCGTGACTGTCCATTAGCGCCCCGAAGGCGCTACGTCCCTTTAGGGAATCTGCGGGCATGATTTTCTGCAACATTTTGAAATTTAGAGCCTCCATTTCCTGTATTTTGAGAACAATTTTTAAAAACTCAGTCACAAAATGCCGTTTAAAGTAGGCAAAATACAACATATTTTTGACTGCTTTATCTTACGTCATGTAGTCCAATTGCAAGTATATGGAACACTGACCATGGGATTTAATCCAACATGGATATCCATGAACAAGTCTGGTCAAGATTCCTGTTTTTGATTGGGATTTAATCCTGGGATTTAATCTAATATGGATATCCATGAGCAAGTCTGGTCAAGATTCCTGTTTAGCTAAAGATGGAAGTTGAGACTTACAGTAATTGTAAAATGAATACCATTATTATGCTCAAACAGAAGCAAAGCGAATTGTTTATCAGTAGTGGTTTACACTGAGTTCAGCCAAAATTCTTGTTTACAAATTGGTTCTTTTTATTCAGTCTCAGTTTGAATGGCTTTTCCTTCCTTTGTAAAGATTTTTCATCGAATTCATGGCATCATAGCCATACAAATTACAATTTAACTAGAAATACATGTGCGCAACAAACCCTCGCCCACCCTTCCAATACATCTCTCGAGAATCCAAGTAACATTCAGAATTTTTCAAAGTTGTCAAAAAGACAAATCGTCGTTACTATAACTGGAAGAGGTAATGCAATAAAGGAAACAAAATATTTGGCCACAAATATTAACAACCCAAACTGGATATTATTTTACATTTAAACTGCTTGTCGTCATATTTACGTTTAAAATTTCTATTCTGTTTTATTAAAACAAAACGTTTGGTGAGAATAACCTTTAACGGTTTAATAAATGATAAGAGATCTATTCTGACAATTCTACTGCTTATCAATAGATGTTCACAGCAAGACCCTGTATTAGTTGCGATCTTGAGATATTTCGAGTCGTTTTCCAATCAAACTTTTCACTCATTTTGCTTTAAAAAAAGATTTTTTATTAGATAGCCAGGCTTTCCGTCTTAAAAGTGGATCATTCTCAAAGATTACCGGTAGGATATCAGCATCACAGACAGCTCATGAGTGAAATTTTTTTTTGATATTTTTTGTCTTAAAAAACTGATAAATTCTATATTATCTCAAAGTTGGTTAAAAATGTCTATTAGAAGTGCTATGAAGAAGATTTATGCTAAATATTCATCCGGAGGTACAACACTTTGTTAACGAAGATGAAAGGAATTACGAAACGGACGAAATAAACAAAGAAAACATGAATGAGTTTTGCATTTTTGTCGCTGACCAAAAATCGAAAAATACAAAACATAAAACAAATTTGACAAGCAAACCTTGTGCAAGTTTTTTCAAAAGAAGAACGAGATGAGGCAAGTAAAAGACGTACTTTTTCCAACGGTAAAACATCAATAAAAAGAAAAATGGCGTATAAACCTGCAACTCTTGCGTATTTTCAACTAAGCATTCAGTGGCACATCAGTACAAAGGGTTCAACAGTAAATTTACACAAAGACGACTTTAAACTTTCTTGAGAGGTTTTAAATTGCTGATGAAAACATTACTGGTCGAGTACAGCAAAGGTCATCATGCACAAATCACTCTCCAAGTGAGAAAGACTGAAGCGAAAAACTGTTTTGCCGAAGGATAATTTGGTGACCAAAATCAAGTAGCTTTGCAGCGAGTTAGCTGTTGGCTGTTTACCTTGCATTCTTGTTTCGAGACAAAAATGCATCCTAACGTCTTCAGTGGGGCGACCTTTCATAGGGAAAAAATCGTGATTGAGGCGACGAAATCTTTGTGTGGAAAAGCGGACAAAGCATTCTGCATTCAAAGACTGTCATGGCCTGGACAACTTTTCTGGACGATGAGTGTGTTATCCCACGTCTCAAACAATTGACCATGAACGCTGTCCGGGTAAATACTGCAAAATGTTCAAAAGTAATCGTCCTACAGAGATGAATGAACCAGAATCTTCATTCTACTTTACCAATAAACACCAGAAAAATCCAGGTGATAATATTTGGTACAAGAAGTCTCCCTTAGGGAATAATAAAGTCGGGAAGCTACTTTTGAAAGCTGCTCAAAACAATTCCGTTTGCAGAATTTGTATTTCAAAGCTACTCAATTCAGACGTACCTGTGATTGTGTATCGCAGGTAAGTGGTTACCAGAACGTGAAAAGTCCCAAGCTTTATACATATCGGCATCTGTCTATTCAACCTCAGCGAAGAATGTCGTTTTAAAACACTTGGTCGTTTGGCAAATGTCCTGTCAGCAACCGAGTTCCTTTATGTCGTTTGTTCATATAAATCATAAAGAACCAAGACAAAGCGTTGCTGGTCTTCGTTTGCTGGTCTTAAATCTTCGTTTGCTGGTCTTAAATCATTTACTGGCTTTAGTGTTCAAATAATGTAAACAACTTGCGAGATCCAAACAAGGTAAAAAAAAATCAGACAAAATCGATTTGCTTCAATACGGTACGTAAGAATGGTTTGGTCAACAACATAATAGTCCCCGAGCTTGCACACGGCATTTTTGAGTGACCGGAATCCATGTATATATATATATATATATATATATATATATATATATATATAAAGATACATACACAAAGCGAAAATTTTTCTCCCTAGTCACCACGCGTGTAACAGGACTCCGCGCACGTCGAGATTAGTACCCTCGCTCTGCGCTTCGCGCGGTGGGCGAGGGGACAATTAGATTATCACCTCATAGAAATCGAGAGCGAATAATCTAATTGTTTTAGCAGAAACACTTGGCAAAGAACATTTTTCGTCTTCCCTGGGAAAGTACTTTCAAGTAGCAATCTATTTCGTCTTCAGAAACTTCACAAAAACGAGAGGTGGAAGCCATTTTCGCTACTCGCTATCTATCGACGAATAGATAGCGAGTAGCTTAGCCAGTCAGAATGCAGCATTTGCAATAGTACTCGACTAAGTTTCTACAAATAGCACATATTTAGTCAGGAACAAGTCATCACAATAATGAATATCTAGAAAATATCATGGGGAAACAGAATCATTAAATGAATGTTTTAGACATAACAGACAGCAATTTGTCCATTTAACCAGCAAAACTTCATCATATAATAATGAACCATATTCAAAATGACCTGACTGAATGCACAACTGTCTTAATATTTCAGATGATTCAGAAAGTCTTCCACAAACTTTAAAATGCCATGGGAAAACTGACACATCATACAGCAAGCTATATATTTAATCAGTAAAAAGTCATTATATAATAATAAACCTCATTTAAAATGACCTGTCCGAATGCATGTCATAACATTCCAAATGGTACTGAATGTCCTTGACAAACTTGAAAATACTATTGGAAACGGACACTTCATACCGCAAGTTGTCCCTTTAATCAGCAACAAGTCATAATAATGAACCACCTCAAAAATCATTTGATTCTCAATACCTGAACGTCATAATATTCCAGATGATACAGAAAGTCCTTCACAAACTTGAAGATGCCGTGGGAATACAGGCACTTCATGCAGAAATTTGTAACTTGATCAGCAACAAGTCATCGTATGATAATGAACTGCATTAAAAAAATAACCTGACTGAATGAATACATGTCATAACATTCAGTTTCGGCAAAGGTCTTTGCCCAACGACACTTAAGAATTTTTTAAAAAAAAGTTTCGACCCAAACCTATTTTCAAGCGTATAAATAAAGAATTCTTAGCTCTGAAATACATTTCGTCACGCTCACCATGATCAGCATGACCATTAGCTTCGCCACTGTTTGCTCTCCAAAGCGGGTGAGAACAGTTCACAGTCGTTTAAAGTGTTGGTTATAACTTGTTGAGTAAATTACTACATCATCTAGCAGATAAAACACATCTCCAAGCTTAATCCGGATAACAGTACAGCCCGTACTTGCATCATAGACTGAAGTGTTGATGGTGCTGATGACTATCCAAATAGCATCCGTAGAAATTTATAAAGACCACTTTGGGTGGCAAAGCGACCTTTTGCTGGTCAATGGGATCCATAGGAATCTGCCATGGGAATCTGCCGGTATACACTTAGTTTCCGATCTTTTTACAAAAACAATAGATGATAACCAGGGAATGATGCTAGGTCGAATCATATTTTGTTCAAGAATTTTGCGAATTTGCACGCTTGTAAACTTCGTCGTCCCTATAAGCATTAAGTAATCGTCGAGGGCATTGCTTAATTGATGTGTGGTCACCATACATCCGAAAGCGCAAAAACATTTTCATCAACCTGCCTCTTTTCTGCTCTTCTCGACGATTGCAATCTATTTGTGAAATTGTTGCTTCAGTTCACTCACATGTAACGCGGTTACCAACATTATTCAGTTGTGTGCTATTACAATTCGCCGTCTTGACAAATGGGGAAAATTCCGCTACTGTTGTTCCTGTAACTAACACAATGTGTTCGTTTGAAGCACTCATTATTTTTAAGGAAAAGCTTCTGAAGTGGGGTGACTAGCGCACAGGCAATTTGAAAGTCGTTCACGCTAACTGGTTTTTGAATGATTCAACTAGTCACACCATACAGACCACAGATTTTAGATTTTTGCTAACATGACCATTAACTTACATCTCTGCCCTACCTTGAATCTGACACATCTTCAACAGCATCGGATTACCACTCAATTGTTGTTTTCGTCATCGGATGAACTAGCATTGGGGTTTTCCTGTTGCGCCCGACTAAATACAAGGACCTCATATTCCCTTAAGTGATTTCCCCTAAAGCCTAAACGATTTTTTATCAAAAAATCCCATGCTGTAATTCCTAATTTACGTTCTTACAGACTAGAAATTCTCTTTGGTTACTAAGCAGAAGTTTGAATGCTACCAAGAATTGTTAAACAATTACCAATGATAGATATACACTACAAGAGTGTACAGTTTCTGGCGTAATTCTAACATTATCAAAATCTAAAACAGCATGCCTAGTTAATAATGAAAGGTCACATTAGACTGTTGTGTTCAAAGTCCAAACTTTCACTTCTTCAGTTCGTAATTCTACAATTAGAAGAACAAGCATCTAAAAACAACTACTCACAGATTTAGTCCGATATTTTTAACAATACAAGAATGTATAGTTTCGGGCGTAATTCTAACATTATCAAAATCTAAAACAGCATGCAGTACTCCCTAATTAATAATAAAAGATCACATTAAACTATTGTGTGTTAAAAGTCAAAGCTTTTACGTCTTCTATTGGTAATTTTACAATTGGAAGAACAAGCATCTCAAAACAACTACTCACAGATTTAGTCCTCTTCAAACGACAACATTTTCAGCTGTACACTGGTGGCTCACGATCTACTAACCTCTATAATACACCTGAACTCACTGCATGTTCTGCTCAAAATTAACACCTTCACGTGTGTAACAAAAAACGTTGAGTTGTGTTAGTAAACATATCTTAAGGTGTGTTTTTGCCTTGTCCAAACTTTGACACACCTTAATACCTGTTTTTGAAAAGCTGTGCTTTCCTACACACCTTGGTGTGTTTTTCTACACATTTCGGCATGTTTTCCTGCGTACCTTGGCAGCCCATTTCAAACAAGCTAAGGTGGGTAAGTCAAAACATCTTAAGGTGTGTAATTTAGCACACCTTCGGTATTGCTATTCTACACACCATTAAGCTGCGTTATACAACACAGCTTAAAGTGCTTATCCCGTGTGTGGGGATTTTACATATTCGTATTCTTTGGATTTTCTCGATTAGAAACGTGATATATCTTGCTTTTCGAAAAATTCATCTTCATGGAGATTTTTGAGGTTAAAGTTCGTAGTTTTGAAGTTTGGCTCTGAGAAAAAACACTGGTGACTACTTACCCGAAATGACGTCACACTGGGAACAACTGAGAACAATAGTAAGAGGTTTACATAGCGCAAGGTTAGGTTTCTGTTAAGAAAAGTCGAGTTTTATTTCGAAGAATTTCTCAAGTTTGTTTGGAAATATTTTCAAGCATGTCTTCTTCCTCCAGTACGAATTTTAGCCAAAAAGACTTAGGGACAAACGTCATAGAGGTTGAAGGAGGATGTACGACAAATTAAGTGTCCAACAACGACGCTGACGATAGCGTCCAACCTTACGAAGGAAAAGCTTTGACGGACGAGGAATGGACGTCCCATGATACTAAAGTAAGAATTGTGGAAAAAGAGCGCTGAGTAGTACTTCGGCATCGGCTGGAAAGATCCGAAATAGTAGATAACTGGTATGAGAATGTCATTACGTTTCTCTTCAGTGTTGAATTTATCAATAGTTTAGCAGAACCCCAAGTAAGCGAAAAACCATGCGGGAATCGTAATCATTGAATGAATATTTGGCCCAGCAAAATACACGGTTATATATTTTCGTGTTATATATTGTCACATTGTTATTGTCATGGTTATGTATTGTCTTGCTCCGAAGTACTTCTAAGCGTTTTCCTTCCATAATTCCTTCTTTGTTATCACAGGACATACATTCTTCGTCGGCCAAAGGTTCTCCTACGCAAGGTTAGACGCTATTCGTCAGCGTCGTTGTTGGATACGTAATTTGTCGTGCATCCTCCTTCGACCTCAATGACATTTCACTCTGAGTCTTTTTGACTATAATCCGTACTCGAGAAAGAAGACATGCTTGAAAGTATTTCTGGACGTTTCCGAACAATTCTGAGAAATTCTTCGAAATAAAACTTGACTTTTTGTAACAGAAACCTAACCTTGCACCATGTATATCAATTCTATTCTCAATCGTTCCCAATGTGATGTCATTTCAGGTAAATAGTTACCAGTGTTTTTTCTCCCGGCCAAACTTCAAAATTCCAAACTTTAACCTCAAAAATCTCTATGAAGGTGAAATTTTCGAAAAACAAGATATATTACATTTTAATCGGAAAAATCCAAAGAATACGAAAAGGCAAATTCCCCACACATGGAATTGGCACTATAAGACGTTTTGTTGAACACACCTGTACTTAAAGGAATACATTAGCTAACTGAGCACAAAAGCTGGAACAAAATGAGTAGAGACTGACATATAAACTGCTAAATGAATTTACACGAATGAGAGAAAATCTTATTTATATCAGAAGACTGTGAATCAAGAAAATTATAAATTTTAAAGATGCATTCTTTACAAACTTATTACAAACAAACTTATAATAAACACACCATATACCTCCTTATTCCATACAAGCTTATAACAAACATACTATATACACCATATACCTGATACAGATAAATTTTTCAATATTAAAAGTTGCAGTAAATACTTATTCTCCATTTGTGAGTGTGTGTTGTTGAAAAGTCCAAAAAATTTTTGAAGGGTGTGTTGCTGGAAAGGTGTGTTACTTAAACTCAAAAGATGTGTTATTCAAAAAGTTTATTACTATTAGGTGTATTCTCAAGGTGCGCTATTTGATGGTGTGTCTGTAACACACAAAGGTGTGTTTCCCTAAGACACCAAAGTGTGTTAATAAAATATCCCACAAAAGGAGCGTTAACAAATCTTTTAGAGTGTATTGAGAAATGGGGCACGCATGGCAGCCAGTCAGATGCAGCCTTACATTGCATTTGTTATGAAATTCTTTATTTGTATAAAGTAATCTTATATATCCTACCTCAAAAGCAGCAAGATTTTTTACTAAAAGAAAATGTCCACTGATACATATTATCATATATCAGTCCAACAACCTGGCTATGCAAGTTAAATACTTGACGTATACTACAGTAACTGTACTCTTCACGATCCAAACTTTCCAGAACTTTAAACTGGTAGGTGTCAACTAATTCGTAATATAACGACAAAAGAATAAATAGACAGTGTTACACTTTTGTATCTTCTACCTTGCAACTGTTAGCTGGGCCAGTACTGGCTTTGACACCACTTGTTGTGTCCAAATCCTCACAATCTTTATATAGAAGCCAGGACACCAAGAAGAACAGAATGCCGATGCCTGGAGAGATAGGAAATGAAAATGAAAATTTAGAAATTAAAGGACAACGAAACGTGCTGGAATGCAAACTATCTCGGCCAATACGCCATACACATTACATATGTCGCTTAGCCCAGTAAACTTATACAAAGCGCGGTGCTAGGAAGTATATTGAGCCACTCCAACCGAAACATTTAATCTTTGTTATAGTTAGGTATGACGTAAAGAGACTTGGTAACCTATTTGACTTGTACAATTCCGATGTAATGATGTGGTTCAAATGCTCTGTTCGGCTATACGACAGTCATGTGTGGCTTTTCGTTTACTTTTCAAAATTATACAACTAAACTGAGTGATATATCTCTGTATGGATATTAGGATTCACATCGGCTGAACTGATCTGCACTGCATTGGTACAGCACGATTCAGAACAAGACATTTTTGAGGCCTAATGGCCTCAAAAATGGCCGTCCATGCTCTGCTTCCTGGCCGCAACGCCCTTAAAAAACCCAGAAATGCACGGCCATAGGTGGCCTGCCGTGAATCACAGAGGTACTGGGCTGATACTCTAATTCGACACTCACACATAACTGAAAAGAGTTAGGAACATTTTATAAAACTGTTGAGACAAAGACTTCTTTATTAATCTTTTAAATGCTTATAGTCTTTAATCTCGCCTGTTTTCTCCTTTAAATCTTCATTTGGTGATGTTCTCATAATAACTTAAACATGAAAAATGTATGCTGAGTCACTTGGTGCAGGCGTATTAATGAATCTGACGCCTGACGGGGACTGAAACCGACAAGTCATCGTGTCTAAAGCCGATTCATTAAACCGACCGAAGATGGCCACCTTTCTACTTTGGCAGGTTAACTAAATCGATATTGTCACTTGTTTACATCATTGAGAAACTGCATAATGTTTTGTGCTACCATTTGCTTGAGCTTAAAAGGGAATGCTATTAGAAAATAAATAAGAATTAAATATTGTTTTTCTTTTAGTTACATACAGTAAATAAATTATGTAAATAATTCTTCATGGAAACGTATCGTAGCACGACTGTCCAAAATTTGCTTTTGTTTGCTATGGAAGCTGTGCCAAAGTGAAGGTTTGAAACTGGCCTTGGTGCCCAGCATACTGAATCCGATGCCATAAAAAATATTGAAACATCCAAGACCAAACTGGCCTTGGTTTTTTCACTCTTAAATTCGAGGCCTAGGAGAATAACTTCTAAATTATGAATACATGAAGCTTAATGGAGCTGTTAATTGTCACAGAGGTTTCCTAAATCTGCAGTTACAGATTCACTGTGGATTGTGACATCACTGTGTCGCAGAGGTGGATAAACAACCATCGCGGTCCTTGATGAAATTTCACGACGGGGCGCCTTGTTTAGATTTGGTTACGACAAATATTAGTTTATATATAAACTTGATTATGGCACATGAAAGATATGCGCGTTGACCGCTTTTAGCAGAACTTATCGGCACAATGGGCTAAAACTATTAATAAACGACGAAGTTTGTCAAGCTCTTAACTCTCAATCATGGTAATTCAAATGTTACACTGGTCATCAGAAGGTTGAGGGTGTCATCCCCGTTTGGGGGGGGGGTTAAAAATCGTTTGCCTGAAGAGCCTGATGAACTTTCATCGACCATTTAGAATATCTCCAAGCTCCCAAATTTCGAACATATACATATCCCAAAATTTTGTCCGTTGACCAGAGTGACTTGAGTAACTAAAAGATTGGAGCTATCAGTGCTTGTTTGTAAAAAGTCATCATTTCCGGTTCAAACGCGGTGGTCCCCTTTTCTTCTGGGCCCCCAGCATTTGACGGGCTACCCATGGTGTTGTTCCGACATTGCTTCGATGGGAAAGTTTCCTTTGTGAACTTCAATTTTTTATGAATTTAGTGTAGTTAATCTTCACAACTTACCCGTACACATGCGAGAATTTGAAAAGTTTCAAAGGGCTGGAAGCATACTGTCAGATTGTTGTGAATGGGTCAGGGGAAAGGCTGACCACGTCATCGACGATAGATGTTTGGTTAAAGTGAAGGTAAGAGCAACTTATATTTTAGAATCAGGCTTTTATTTACTTAAAAACGCATAGCTTTGTATGATTATATCGTTTAAAATGATTATATCGTTTATCGCCATAGCAATTCAAGTGTTGCATTCAGAAAGATTGAGTGAAAACCAATAAGACCTTGGATAATCGCAGTGAGAAATGGCAGACTATTAGGTTTCCACTGTAATTGCATCGCATGTTGCTGACCTGCTTCCTGCTACAGAAGCCACAGCAAAACTGAGCGATTTTGTAGCAGTCTCCCAAGAAAAGGCATACTGGTCTTTCCACTCTTCGATAATCGAATTTGCTACCTTAAGCCTGTAGAAATCGTTTTACCATCGCAAAAACCATGAAGAGGAAGCTGCTAATTAGGTTAGAGAATACTGAAGGAACAACACCAAGTACATCAAAACAGGCAAAAAGAGTAAGTGTTCCCAAGACTACAGCTGTTGAACCTGACGGTTGATTTAAAGTTGAACATCTAGCCAGTGGCGGAATAACTATGGAGAACTGGAGCACGTACCCAAGAGCCCCGAGCTTCTGAGGCTTCCGCTCAAATTTGTATATATATATATAAATATATATACCAAAATAAACCAAAACAAGAAATGGCTTTGGCATTAGGAGTGCTAAATATTTCAAAAAGTAGAGCAGTATGAAATAACATAAACTTACAATGTCCAAGGAAGAAAAACAGCATCCATAGCTATTACGTCACCGCGTCTATATAGGATCAAACAGGAACCATTATCAACCTGTTGCCTGATGATCATCATAGTAGCGTGAAACTCGAAGTAGCGACACAAGACATTCTAAGTTTATGTTATTTCATACTGCTCTACTTTTTGAAGGATTGAGCCCCCTTAATGCCAAAGCCATTTTTCTTGTTTTGGTTTATTTTGGTATATTTTTGCACCTGCAATAGTTGTGCACTCTCGTTGGCTTCGGTAATCGCTAATTCTTAAAATGCAGAAAATAAGGTTCAACTATTCGATGAAGAACATCTCCTTGCCATCAAAAGATACGTACCGCAGACGTTTAATAGAAAAGATAGAAAGCGTAATAAAACCTATGCGATGGAAAGCACATTTCTTCCTTCACGGCGAACACAGCGACAGCACAACTTACACGTTTGGTCTGAACTCGGTGCATTGCCTACCACAAATTACGGAGTTGAAAGACTTTGAAGATGACCTTACCCGGATAATTGAGAATATTAAGTGTAGGAAAGTGCACGACCAGTTTCTATCAACACTATCCAACGACCTAAAGAAAGTGAGACAGTCAAGCAACTTCATGATCTTCGCCGACAAAACATGGAACTTATACCAAATGGAAGCACAAACCTATGACAAACTTCTGACAGAAAGCATTACAAAGAGTTATCAGCTGGGTGATGAAAAAACCGTCGACGACATAAACCAAGAACTACAAGAGGTCACAAACGAACTAAAGATCGCGGACAGAATTGAGACAATGGCTAAACGTGCAACATTTGTAACCTTGAAAGACCATAAAGAAAATTTCGATAATCACCCAACTTGCAGATTGACAAACCCAGCAAAAAGCGAACTTGGCAAAGTGAGTAAAACAATCTTGTATAGAATTAACAATGACATCCGCTCCTGCACTCTGGTCAATCAATGGAAAAATTCCGCTGAAGTCATCAACTGGTTACTAATTCTCAACTCTAAATGACAACCAAAAATGCGTTTGCCGTTTGTTCGGGTAACTCGATTTAAGCTAACTCTTTGTCGGAAATTTTTCAAAAATCGCTCCCCTCCAGAAATTGTTATATACGCCGCTGCACCGGTGTATTTGGTTAATTCAATTAGGCACATAATAATGAACTGCACTTTATACTACTCTCAAAGTGGAAGTTGCACTTCATAAATTAGATCAGATCATGAACGTAAATGAAGTTAAGCATGAATGCTATCACGTGTCTATAAAACCGCGCGGACTACTTTTAAGGCAGTCAACTCAAACGCGATAAGAAGCACACTTTCAACGGTAGGGCAAAGTTTGCCCTGTAAGAGCTGTCATTACCTAAGATCATCACTAGAAATATGATCAAATGTGCAAAATTATTTGTCTATCACTCGTGATCGTTCAAAGGAAGTAAAAAACATGGGAAAATACCAAACTATCCGGGGAAAATGTGGTCGCGGTCGCTTAAGCGAAAATAGAGTGGCTGATCACCTAATAGAGGTATTATTTTCAGTGTTTGACTCACAAAATAAATGGTTAATCACAAAGTGATCGCTTAGTAGAGTGTGGTTGCCTAATGGAGGTGGTCGCTCAGGGAGGTTGGACTATACATACACATACACATACTCATACACATATACATACACATACACACATATATACATATACATATCCACCAAATTGCAAAAATTATGGCAGAAAACATATCAACATATAAACATATCAAGACCATTGTATCTCAATTTTATTCTCACTTCAAGGGTAAGTGAAGATATGCTTTGTGTTTTCTGGTAGATTCTTTGCCCAGTCTAAATATCGGGTGCCCATTTTCCTCGACTTTTTTAGACCTAACCGGGACCTGTTGCGAAAATGCAACGCCGGCCTTCCGGCTGGGAATCATAAATTCCTTCATAATCTGTCAACTTATAATATTCTAAGGAAAGGTGCTAATGTTGCTAAATAATCTCTTCACCAAAAAAATCGGTGAGCCCACCTCATAAAATAATGAACTCGTGGCCATGCTCTCGGCAACGGCCTCCGTAGCTCAGTTGGCAGAGCATCGCACTAGATTCACGGCGTCGCGGTTCGATTCCCAGCCGGAAGGCCGGCGTTGCATTTTCGCAACAGGTCCCGGTTAGGTCTAAAAAAGTCGAGGAAAATGGGTACCCGATATTTCCTTAATAATCTGTCAACTTATATCTATAAATATATATATATATATATATGTGTGTGTGTGTGTGTGTGTGTGTGTGTGTGTGTGCATTTGCGCACGCTCACTAGTCTCTAGTTAGAGCGCTCTGGCATGGCTTAGATGTACCACAAGCGTGGGACATTTGAGTTTCCTATATAATGTAGGCTACTCCATCCTGCTCATCAGCACTACACTGATGAGGCCCAATAGGCCGAAACGGTTCCGTCTGTAGTTATATATATATATATATATATATATATATATGTACATGTACATGTACATATATATATATATATATGTACATGTACATGTACAGCAAATTGCAAAAATTATGGCACAAAACATATCAACATATAAACATATCAAGATCATTATATCTCCATTTTATTCTCGTTTCAACGGTCAGTGAAGATATGCCATGTGTTTTTTGGTACATTCTTTTGCCAGTCTAATGTATTAAGGTTGATTAAAGTGTTCATTATAGCAGATTTACCAATGCATGCATTTTTTACGATATATTTAGGTTTGCCAAAATTTATGCAATTTGCTGTATATGTACAAGATAAAAAGAGACTCCGAATGATTTGTGTTTTAGGGAGACCGTGAGCACGTCCGAAATGCGCTGCCCTAAAACACACAAATCATTTTCTTCGCTTCCTACGTTTCGGCCAATTATAGATACAATTGACACTCCGTATTACAATATCGGCAAGTTTCTTTCGTCTCTATTAAATCCTCTAACAGTAAACGAATACTCTTTATCTGATTCTTTCGATGCTGTTTCGAATATTAGAAATATACCCGAAAGTATTTTTGTCGAAGGATACCAATTCGTCTCTTTTGACGTTGAGTCGTTATTTACCAATGTACCGCTCACCAGAACAGTTAACTTAATTTTAGACCGAATTTACAATGAAAACCAAATCAACACAACCTTAAAGAAACGAACTTTGAAAAAGCTTATTTTGGACTGTTGCAGTAAAACCACCTTCTCGTTTAATAATCAATTGTTTGAACAAACCGACGGTGTCTCAATGAGATGCGCTCTAGGCCCCGTTTTAGCCAATATAATCTTAACTGAATTTGAAAAGCCTGTTGTATCTGACCTTATCCGTTCCGGCATTATAAAATTCTACAAACGCTATGTTGATGACACGCTCGTTCTCATTAAACCTTCTGATATTCCTCTAGTTTTGAATAAATTTAACCAATTTGACAAGAATTTAAAATTCACAGTAGATACGTTTCCTGACGATTGATACATTTCTTGTACATAAAAATTTCTCCTGCAGGTACGGATGTTTATCTTAAAAATACCCACACCGGACAGTATACACATTTTTCTAGTTTCGAACCCTTTTCTCGAAAAACTGCTTGGATAAAATCACTTTTCCATCGCGCAGTTAAAATCTGCAGCTCCAAGAAACTTCTAAATAAACAAATTAACCAACTTAAATCCTTTTTGTCATGGAATGGCTACCCTAAACAAGTAAGAAACCTACTCATCAATAAGCTTAAACGCAAATGTAACTCTGCTGCTTCTCCTTCCTCTCAAACATCATCTACTGATGATAATCTTCCTAAAGTCTGGATTCGAATACCTTATCTTGGTAAACAAGGAGAAAATCTAATTAGGTCTTGTGTTTCTAAAATTCGCCGACAACTTAGGCATCCCGTAAAATTTATTATCATTTACAACACTAAAAAGCTCTCATATTTCACGTCAACCAAAGACAAAATTCCAGAACTATCCTGCAACAAAGTCGTTTACCAAGTTACATGCCCCGGCTGCAATAAATCTTACATCGGTAAAACCAATCGCTGCCTTCAAACACGACTTTCCGAACACGCGACACAACATAACAACAGCGCTATTGCACAACATTTTCTTAACTGCGAACCCGCACAATTTCTTGCCGACTTACAAACACAATACGACCGACTTAACGACGTTCCCCTCTCACAAAGCTTATCCTCTTCTCTGAGAAACCTAATTTTTAATAACTACAAAATCCTTTTCTCCAGCAACTCAACAACTACAAACAAACTTCTCCTAATCGAAGCACTCTGCATCAAATTCAATAAACCAGAATTAAATTCTGGACTCAAG
>JASJOG010000142.1:395000-515000 GCA_030142905.1 Heliopora coerulea
TAATGTCTGAGAATACTGTTTACTGTTCAAGTGAAATATTAATTAACATTAGGCTATAAGAAACACTTTTTTTATATACTTCTTTTGAAATTCAGCGATATTTTATATTATCTAAGATAAATGTAACAATTTCGTTTATATCAACAGTGAAAAGTTCATCTCATTTATTTTCCTACCTGACAACGCCCCAGCGACTGTCACAATCAATCTTGTTTGTTTTTCAAGATCGTAGATCCAACAAAATCCATTTTTGTCGCATACTTTTTGCCATATGACGCAGTTAAGGTCAACCAAGTGGCCAAAAAGAATTGGACCAGGGATATGAGCAAATACTTTTGTAGATATATATTGTAAGCCAAAGGCTAATGGCAATCTGTCAGATGGAATTATCCTAATAAAAGAAAATCAATTATGTATCTGCCATGATCTCACGCAAATAAATTGGCAATATTTTGAGTGGTTAATTCATCTCTAGGAATAAAATTTTGCAATTTAGAATTATTCATGGAAGCGGACGCAAACAGCGCTTGGTTGATACTTCACGTAAGAAGGAATGCGTCCAGCTAAATATCCATCGCCAGTGAAGTACACTAAAGTTAGCAATTGTCTCAACATTATGCTATGGTCGTGTCTAGAAGGTAAATCTGAGAAGGAGGATTAGGGTTAAGATCAGGGTTAGAATTAAGGTTAGAGTTAGGCTTAGGGCTAGGGCTAGAACTAACCCTAATCCTAAACCCAAACCTAACCCTAATCTTAATCCTAACCAACCCTAACCCTGATCCTAATCCCCTTTCTCAGGCATACTTTGTTGCCACGACCGTTTGCCATAGAACTTTTGTGTAATGACGTAAATTGGTGTGACGCGCGTAGTAAATTCTGGTCTCAATAGCCACATTCTTGAAAACATATGGCTACTATTGAAGCTGAGTGCGTTTAAGTTCTACACTGGCGGTCAAAAAGAATCGATCACACAGAAGCTAAAGGTGGTGACGCCATAAACATTGTAACAAATCTTATCATGACAAGTAATTACCCCGAAAACAAACAGAAAACCAATCTTAATATTTATTGGCTCTTCCTCGAGCTTTGATCACTGCTTACACCTTCGAGGCATGTTATTTATTGAAATAATTAGCTTATCTAATGAAAAGCCTCGCCATGCAGCTTTTACAGCACTCCAAAGTTCTGTGACATTGGTAGGGCGTGGCTCTTGGACCATTGTCTTAAGTTGGTCCCATAGATTCTCAATAGGGTTGAGATCGGGTGACTGTGTCAGCCATTCCATAAAAGGTATGCCCTCTTCCTTAAACCATCCTTTGACAAGGCGGGAGGTGTAACAAGTTGCATTGTCATGCTGGAATATCCAACCATCTGGTATGTTCAGCATGTGTGTGGTTGGAATAAGTGAATTTTCTTGGAGATCAACGTATCGTTCTCCATTAAGTTTTCCATCTGTCTTAGAAAGACAGCCAACACCTCTTGCATTGATACAGCCCCATACCATGATGTCACCACCTCTATGTTTGACACTTGTTTGAATGCAGCTTTCCTTTAGTTCTTCACCAACCATTCTTCTGACATACACACGCTCATCACTCCTATGAAGAAGAAACCTTGATTCATTGCTGAACATAACTTGGAACCACTGTTCACCCGTCACTGTGCAGCGTATGCAAGGTAAAGTTGTCGTGTTCCAAATCTGCCCTTTCAAGACACAGTGAAGGAAAAGGACAACAGGAAGGTTCAAAATGAACGCTCAACTTAGTAAGTCACAACCAAGTATTGGGACACTGCTTGGTTCATCAGAGGAGTCTGTGGCTTAACTGGAAATAAAACTTTGCTGTTTTATTTGTGAAATAACCGACCCAACCATTTGAGTGATAATTTGCTAGCCCTTCTTCTCAGCTTATATCCTTTGGATAAGACAGTAAAAAGGCAACATTACGAAGACAGAAAGCAAAAATATCGTTTGCCAGGTTCTTGACTTTAATTTCATTAAGGAGGCTATTGCACAGTTACGATCCTGAAAATTCTCACTAATTATCGATGAAACAACAGATCGTTCCTTTAAGAATCAGTTCGCTCAACTGGCAACATACTTCAATCCAAATACTTTTAAAATGTAAATTGACTTAATTGACATTGTTCAGTTAGTTGATGGAAAAACTACCACAATTTATCAAGCCATATTCGAATGCTATAAACAGAACGTTATTCCAATGGAGAATGTTATTATGTTTTGCGCTGACAAGTGAAATGCCACATTTGGCAAACCAAACATTACACGTGTTCCGTAGGAAACAACGATGTTAACAAACCTTTCGCCCGACATTTCAATAGCGCTAACCTATTCCGGACATGAAAATTTCTGCGATGTCATCCACCTCCGGAGACAACGATAGCCGCACGAGGCAAAAAAGGGGTCTCATTTTTAAGCTAGGAACTACTCATTCCTATGGACTCGATGAACGTTTTTCTTTCATTTAACCCCTCATAAGTTTTTGTTAATTTATAGCATGCGCAAATAATAACATCAGCTTTCCCTTCCATTCCCTTTGGGGCTTAACCCAATGCCAGTTTGCTGATGGTCGTTCAAAAATAGCAAATAGCTTCCTTGTCCTTACCGAGTCGTTGATTTGTTTGTTTGTTTCTCTCATTTCCTTGGTTAACTTTTTATCACACGACTCCTTTTTGTATAAAACCTAATCTAATTGCTACTCCTATTTCAACACGTTTCTTTACTGACGAAGGTCTTGGCTCGAAACGTTCATATTCTTTGAGATCAGTTACGGCAGTTATCAACCTTTTTACTTAATAACTGTTGAATGTTCTTGCCACATGATCCACCTTGGTGCTTCCCATGCATCATTACAGCTCCTAAAGTCCTTAGAAGAATTGCGTAGGAATGTATATTCATACTTTAATATATCATCATTACGATCCAAGGGTTATCAAAGGTTTAAGGAGTTTTTTGACATCGAAAAGCATCGGTTGATAAAAGCTGAACAGACCAAGTGGTTGTGAACGAAAATGTGTGTTGAAAGAATCATTGAATAGTATGATGCACAGAAACTTTATTTTCAGGGAGCAGGCATTGAAGATCCAACACATACCCATGACAACATTTTGAAAGTCTTAATAATAAATTCACTCTGGCATATCTTGAGTTTATGGCCTTCAACCTCGGTAGATTGGTGTCATTTAACACCTTGTTCCCAAGTGAAATTCCAGTTCTTTACATGCGTAAAGGTCAGCTAACAACCCTATTAGCTTCATTACTCTCAGATTTCATGGAGCTGTCATTTGTACGAGAAACCTGTCCCATGCTGTATATAGATGTGAATGACAAAGAGCATTATGTCCCACTCAACAAGATCAATGTTGGGTTGCGGAAAACAGACACAATCAATGGCATTGCAGATTACATTGGCAGAGACCATCCCGACATCCAGTTGTCCTACACCCACTGCAGAAACTTTATAATTGAAACTGGTTAACAGATTTCGTCAAGATTCGATGTAAGCAAATTTAACTTCTTATCATTTCTTATACCCGCTTTTGAGTATGCACTTTCACCATCTTCTTTATCGTACGCGTATAGAAAGTTACCATGTCTGAAAGATATTGCTGACATGAAGGAAGCAGAGAAAGAATGGCGGTACCATGCATTGAGCTCCAATTTGAACATAGATAAGACTTTCCAGAAGTACTGTACAGTGATGTTCAGTATGACAAACCAAGCTCATGAGAAAGTAAACCCCAGTTTGACCTAATTAGTTGCCACTGTCTTATCCCTACCATTCTCAAATGCCTCTGTTGACCGAGTGTTTAGTCATCTAAAAATAATTAAGAATGATCGTAGAGCAGCCTTTAAACAGGAAAGTCTTCTGGCTTTGCTTTGCGCAAGAAAGGACGATGGTAGACCTCAAAGATTGATCCATCAAGTGAATTGTTGAGACTGCGTAAGCGAATGAAATCGAACGCAGATGATGAAGAAGCAGGCAAAATGCGTGCTCTGTTTTAAAGGAACTAAAACAAACATAAATTAGGTTCAGTAAGTTGTGTCAATGTGTTGGAACAAATAATTGTGGTAATTAGTCTAATGACGACTTTCTAATAAAGTCATTGTGCTGTGTTATTCATATTTTGAGTGCTAAATAAAGGATATATTCATAATTCACTGTATCTTGTATGATAAGCTTAATAAAATGCATAAACATAAAAGCATAATTTGTACAAATTTTTGACATATATCCCTATACTCCTCACCTTTACCCACCAGTTACTATAAGGAAAATACGAAGAAATTTCAGGGTGCTGTTTAAGGAAATTTATGCAAATTGACACTTTCAAATAAGGATATTGAAAATCAGAAAGTGGAAGCACTGCATCATATGTTGGACAGCCCTGAAAGTAGCGGCAAAATTTCAGTTTCATTGACGACTAGGTATAACTGAAGTGCCCGGGGCTCTGTCTTCTCTAAATGAAACTGTGATTGATGTTGTGGTGGTCAAGCCGGTCAAAACCATGCCTGACAGGATCACTTCAAAAGTTCATCGAAACATAAGGATATGCTACATGCTGTGGAAAGAAGGCTACTAAAAAAAGCATCCTCGGCAAGTCCAACGGTCACGCTTAATATGAAGACCCTAACTCTTTTCAGAACTCTTGCGCAGGTCTTCATGCGTTTGGCAGTCCTGGAAGTAGCGCCAAAAGTTCGGTTTTATTGACGATTAGTCTTAGAGAAGTGGATCTGAGATGTTGGTGGCTTCACATCATGTCTTCCTGAATGCTTCGACAATAATAAACGAAATACCCAGTTTTTCTTTTACAATTTTCGAAATGGAAAACGGTCCGGAGGCGAGGTAACTTCAAATGTAGTGGATAAACTGCGTTTCACGAAAGGTCTAAGAACGGACTCGACGTATGTATTATGTATGTTCAAACTATAGCTCCTCAGAAACTTCTTGAATGTTCAGGTTGCCAAAGTCCAAAATAGTAAATGAAAGTCCAGCTACATGTTTACAACAACCCCATTTACTTGCTTTCTGGCAACAATTGCCATATTCCACTTCTACTTCCTGGTTCAAGACGAGATACCTAGCATAGCTGAAACTCGTGCGCACTTACTAACTCATCCTTTAACTAAAAACAGATTTTGAGGGTAAACGTTGGGCCTGCCATACAACGATTTAATCTAATTTATCTAATAATCTAATAATGCCATACAACGAGCTTATCCTCTTCAATCGCCCTGGCATCGACAACCACGTAGACCATTTAGACCCAATTATTATAGCTATATTATATCAATTATTATTATTACAACTCGCACACCACCCAACTAAGGACAGTGGATGGGGTCTCAGCCTGCTACAAGCTCCCAGCATCCCGCCAGGTAAGACCGCAATTATTATCATTATTATCATTATTGCTCAATTCGCACAGCTTGATGTTATGCTGGTAATCATCAATGTACTATTATTGTTATTATTACTATTATTATTATTGAGGAAAATCAGCTCATACGAGCCAATGAGGTCGTTTAGCCCAAATTGCCATATTATGCCAAAGTGGGCACATGTCCCATAAATTATAGTGGTATGGCAATCACAAAGTGACATCGTGAGTAGTTAATGCCATTTTTCGCCAGTCTCACATACACAATTCCGTTGGTTGGGCATGGTCAAGGGCTGGTGCTTTGCACCTACAAGTCATGAGACTTCCTCAATAACCATCACACTTCCTCTCAGACTATTCTAAGGGTCTGTTCCGCAAAGCCGACCAATTAAGGTAAGCTAGACGCCAGTCCAATAGCTGAAGTTGGATAATGTGATCTATTTTGTCCTTAGACTAGGAGAGTTCCTTTCAGACACGTAAGTGTCCTAGGCTCACTCAACCATTTAAGGTAAAGGACATCAGGACAGTCAGAAGGATTTACTAGTCCTTGGGCTAACAGGGAAGGTTTGCCAACACCTTAGGTGAGGTTACCACTGACGGCCAATTAAGGCAAGCAGTGGCTTTCAGTCACCGGTTTACCCTGCTGGCAAGGCAGGGGCGCCACTCCCTGAGGATGCCGAAACATCTTGCCTACTATTATTATTACTATTATTATTATTATTTTCATTTTTACTATTAAAATATAAGCCGCACGTTATTTAAGCTGCATACGAATACGCACGCTTAACTGTGAACGTTCATCAAACGACAGGAATCAGTCAAGGAAGAGCGGTAGCTCTTTTCTGTTGTATGTTAAGTCTTACCTCATGACAACAACCTTCGCTGGCGTTAGTTGCAAGCAGAATTGCAAACCAACAAAACTCATTAAAGCGACAAACCATAACCAGTTTTTGCAATCACGATCACAGTAACCAACTTCTGCAGTACCAAAACGACCATCAGATTCTATACAGGTACAGTTTGCAAATTTCTAGGGGAGAAAACATTTTCAGTTGGTAACATGCTTGAAGTTATATTTTGTCAGTGTCTTGGGCGTTGATTTCGAATCTGGGATTGTCTTTTCCAACACCGTGAAAAATTATCTAGGCGTTCGTTGAGTGTGCATGCTAACTATAAATTTCCAATAAAGGTTAATCAAAATAAAATTTCCAAAAACACCAAAATTGAGTCCGTAATCAATGCTGAACGAACATTGGAAAATGCAATTTCAGCAGAGTATATAAAAAACATTTAATTGCGAGCAACAAAAACTTGAAAAATAAAAACTGCCGTAAGATGAGTTTGAACTGCATGGTATGTGTGTCGTAACACAAAACATGAATTGAGCTAGGACGTCACTCAATTACAGTAATAAAGTTAGAGAAGCTATCGAAATATTCAACATACTTAATCGACACTTGTTTTGGAATGATAAATGAACTTTAACAATTGTTTTAGACAATAAAATTTTAATTCTTCGTCGACAAAGTTGTTTGCAAAATTCTACCCTTCATGGTCAATTAAAGAACAGTTTTTATAAAATAACGTGACTCGTTCGCGAGCTCTGACTGATTAATACCCGTGTTTGGATAAGAGTATCCAAACACGGAAAATTTCCCACCAAAAGTGCACTGAAGTTTGTTTTGCAAGTTCAGCCTTATTATTTTCTGAAAAATAATTTGGCTTAAACTCCAGGCAAGAAACCATAAATCTTTTGTTGTTTGTACAGTTTACAGATCTCCAGATACAACTCTGAACTGTTTTGATGAAGATCTTAGCTGGAGGCTTGTTTCTGCCCTTTCCCGCAGTAAAGACATATATTTATTGGGGGACTTAAACTGTAATTTGTTGAATTCTCAAGACCCTGGCTTTCAGATATTATTGGATTTTTACTGTGCTTTCAATCTTACACAGTTAATTAAGTAACCAACGAGGATAACTGAGAATTCTGCAACGCTACTTGATGTTATCTTAGTTTCAAATACAAGCTAGGTAGTCAATGCGAAAGCAGTCCCCTGCTCCATAAGCGACCATGATCTTGTTTGTGTACGACTTCGCTTAAAGAAAAATCGTGACAAGCCTGTTTATATTACAACGCGAAGTTTCAAGAATTACGATCAAATTGCTTTCCAGAGAGACGTGTCTTAATGCATTTCAAACTATATGCATTTCATCTAATATTTAATCACATACTTGATTCTCATACTCCTATTAAGGACGTTAAAATACGGAGCCGACCTAATCCCTATGTCACTGATGGAATCATTTCCCTAATGAAAACGAGAGATAACTGGCGAAAACTCGCTAGAAAAACAAACGATCCTCTAGCATGGGCCGCCTATAAAAACTTTAATAGGGAAGTTAAACGTCAACTGCGATTTGCAGAACAGGAGTATGTTGAGCTGCAAATCAGGAATAATCCTAGTAATACTGGCTATATTTGGAAAACTATAAGAGCTTGCATTACTATAAAATCTGCTAGTTGCAAGGCATACAGTAAAGATGATAAAGTAGTCGCAGATGAGTTCAATGAATTTTTTACTTCAATCGGACAAACAACTGTTGGAAAAATTAAGAGTCTCGCTCAGCAAAGTAATTATGACATTACCAAATAATCTTTTGTTCCAATGTGTCACCTGCTGGCACAACAATTTTCATTTGGAACAGTGGAATGCAAAGAAGTCGAAAAAGTAATTAATTCAATGCCAATAGGAAAAGCTCCTGGGAACGATAAAATACCAGTACGCGTTTTGAAAAATTGTTTATCCTCAATCCTCCCCACTCTAACTGCTATTGTTAATGATCCTTTTATATCTGGTACCTTTCCAAACATTTGGAAAATAGCAGAGGTAACACCAATCTTAAAGCAAGGTGACTATGAAAAACCGAACAAGAATTGCCCCATATCATTATTGCCCTATTGTCAAAGGTATGTGAGCGAATTGCACTAAATCAATTCATGCCATATTTAGTGTCAAACAAGCGATTGTCTACAAACCAGAGTGGCAATAAAAAATGGCACTCAACTGAAACTTCGTTGATACACACAACCGATGCCATTTTGGGGGCATATGACCAAAAGAAAATTACCGCCGTTGTCCTTTTGGACATGAGTAGGGCGTTTGATAGCATCAACCATAACATCCTTTTAGATAAGCTACAGGATATTAGTGCTTCAACATCAGCTCTTAGATGGTTCACTAGCTATTTGTCTGAAATGAACCAGGTTGTGCATATTAATTCTACACTTTCGGATGCGTTGCCGTTGACCAGTGGTATTCCGCAAGGAAGTACTTTGGGGCCATTGCTTTTTACAATCTGTGTGAACGATCTACCAACTGTACCCAAAAACTCCTCATTTTGATTATTTTGATGATACTAAATTGTACATGTCGTTTGGTGTACATGATTGCAAGAACGCCGTCGCTACTATGAATGAAGACCTATTAAGATTCCGCGACTGGTGTTTCGGCAACCGTTTGTTAATAAACCCAGAGAAGACCAAACTAATCATATATGGCAGAAGACAAATGATAGAAAGATTCCCACAATTCCATCTTTCGCTGTTAGGTAAAGAACTTGTACCAACATAATCTGTTAAAGATCTTGGTGTGACCTTCGATAAAAACTTAACCTTTAATAATCATGTTATAAACACTGTTTCTTCTTGCATGTCTGCATTAGGACAGATAAGTCGTGTAAAACATATTTTTAAGGAAGATTTTTAAGGACGAATAACAATCATAAACGCTTTGATATTTACTAAATTGTACTACTTTTCCTTGGTATGGTCTAATACTACTAATACAAATATTAGGAAACTGCAAAGTGTTCAAAATTTTGCTGCCCGCATAGTTAGTAACACTAAGAAATACGATGATGTAACTCCAGTGCTTAAGAACCTAAAGTGGCTACCAGTAAAAACCAATTTATAGTACAGAAATGCTGTTATGGCGTTTAAGTGTACGCGGGCATGGCTCCAGAATATTTATGCAATAAATTTATTTTTAGAGGCAACGTAAGTGAGCGAGTGACTAGAAGTTCGCAGAATTTGAATATTCCATTATTTAAAACAAAAACAGGGCAGAGGTCCTATTCTTATAGAATCGTTAATATATGGAATAACGTACTATCTGAAATTAAGCTTAGCAAATGTTTAAATAATTTTAAGCGTAATTTAAGAAAACATCTTATGAAAGACTTTTTACGATGAGTTACCCTGACGCCAATGTTAGCTATTTTTTAACTTAATTAATTGTCTTTAATATTTATTAATACACTGTATAGTTTTTATTTTTATTTATTAATTGTTGTCACTGAAAAACCCCTATTGGGAGATGTCAATAAAGTATTGTATTGTATTGTATTGTATTGTATTGTATTGTAACGGCTTTAGTGTGTTTGAATACTGTGATTCACACACTTTGTACATTGGTTGACTTTCAAATAGCTTAAAAAAATAAGCTTAATTTTCTTCTTTGTCATCGCGTTGAAATGGTTTTGCTTTGTTTACCAGGATTCGATCATCATAAGCTTGCCTCTGATTGGTAGTTGATGATTTTCGAGAGAATTGCTTACTTCATCATTGTATTTATTAAGTTAACTGATTTTCATCTGTCGTTATTTTATAAAAGAAATACCAATTGGATTCCCGTGTTTGGATAATGTAATCCAAACACTGGGGATGTTGCACGACTTTCGAAAACCTAAAACACTCGCATAGTGGCCTGTGTTTTTTTACGTTCTTCTCAAGTCTCCCAACATCCCATGTGTTTGGATCACAGTATCCAAACACGAAAATCCATTTGGCATTTTTTAAGTGCAACAGTCACCTTTTGGCAGTAAAAGTGCTAGAGAAAGAATTTTGCTATTTCCAAACCCATTTCTTAAAAAAGTGTTTTTCGCCCCTCAGTTCAAGTATTGCTGCTTTTTCACTCCCTCTTAAGCCCGCCGCACACGAGAGGAAACAGCTGAGTAAATTGCCTTGCATGGCAATTTGCTCAGCTGTTTTCTCTCGTGTGAGGCAAAGTTTTCGTGAGAATTTCACCTCGCAAGGCCGTGAGGAAAATATCTGTCATGTTTGATATTTTATGTTACGCGAGGCAGATTCCTCTGCGTGTGCGGTAGTCGCGTGAATCTGGCTGAGCCGGATTAATCAACTAGCCGGCAATAAAATTGCGTTGCTTGCTCATGTGATTTCAACCTATGGAGTTCAAGATGGGGGACGTTTTTGTGGACAAAATACGATCTCTCCTATTTGCAACATAATACATAGTCTGTTCTCAGACAGAACTTCTAAAAGTACGACAAGAATTACATACCGTTATGACCCAGCCTTGTGGCAATTTCTTCAATTGCCACTTGCCTCCGGCCCCTGTTCTTGAAATCCGGCGATCTCACGTCGTATAGACAGTTGTAATCCGGCCACTGCTCAACAAGCTTCTCCTCAAGCATGATTTCGTTCAGCAAACTACCGTCAGCCATCTTGAACTCCATAGGTTGAAATCACATGAGCAAGCAACCCAATTTTATTGGCTAGTTGATTAATCCGGCTCAGCCAGATTCACGCGACTACCGCACACGGATAGAAATCTGCCTCGCGTAGCAAAAAATATCAAACATGACAGATATTTCCCTAACGGCCTTGCGAGGTGAAATTCTCACGAAAACTTCGCCGCACACGAGAGGAAACAGCTGAGCAAACTGCCATGCAAGGCAATTTGCTAAGCTGTTTCCTCTCGTGTGCGGCGGGCTATAGCTTATTTTTACGATATTTCAAAGATTTGCTTCAACATATTCATTTATGTGGAAGGGTGACATAAAATTTACCGTAGCAATTGTTTACTTTACTTTCTATGCACTTTTTAAGGTGGTCATTGGAAATACCAGAATGAAACATTTCGGTGGTAAATAGGGGTAGAAATTTGATTGACGGAACTAGACAAGACACGCAAAACCCGTGAGCGAATCGTGCCAGCTTCGTGCAAGTGATATCCCGCAAGGATTCAAGTGTCATCTGCGAGAGACATTAGAATGGCACCATAATGTTGTTGTCTGTTGAGGTGTCAATACGTTTAAATAAGGTTCTTGATTAATGTTATGACTGCCTTTGAGGGACATCATGTAAAGTCCGAATGAGAGTCAATCTGCCTATGGCTTTTTAAAGAACAAAGAAGTCCAAACAATGCCATATTTTCGCATTGTGGTTATTCCGGTGTAAGCCGCATCACTGAGCCGACGGAGACCTGAAGTTTGGCGTGGCTGGGCTAGAAATTTTTTAAAACAATTTAGACTGGCATATCATTGAAAAATGTTGAAAATTCTCCCGCTACAAGGCTATGTTTGGTATTATGGTTTTGACCCCAAATTAGACTGCGTATAAAGGGCAGTTTACACGGGCAATTTTTGCTGCGGTTTTTGGCCTCCTGAAACACGCTTCTAATCGAATGGATTGACTTGAGGATCATTTGTGGAAAGCTATACGGTACAATATTTGGTGAGTTGTTTACTCAATCGCATGTTTCAGGATGAGAAAAATCGCAAGTTCCCTGGTT
Organism: Heliopora coerulea; assembly: GCA_030142905.1. Lineage (NCBI taxonomy): Eukaryota > Metazoa > Cnidaria > Anthozoa > Scleralcyonacea > Helioporidae > Heliopora > Heliopora coerulea. The sequence continues at coordinate 406,994 of JASJOG010000142.1, forward strand.
TTTGAAGTAAGGGCAAGGTTCAAGTTCTTAAACTTACACTGATTGTTTTGCTCGACAAAATTTAAAGAAATCAACGAAGAAAACATTAACAAGTTTAATTTTTTATATTGACTCGAACTCACATAAAATATTCTTGTGGACTGCGTCATGTTTCCCATCAGTCCCAAATCTAGAATTATCCAAAGAAGCCACTTTAAAGTATCAATTTGTTTTTTAATTGACAGCTTACCGTCCGTGACAAAGCATTTGAACAACCAGCATAGCAAGGACTTAAATAAGTCACGTTATCTGAACCACAGATTGGTACAGCAATTCCAAGATGACAACTGCAGTTTCGATTACACGAGGATCCCATATCAACTCCTGGTATTGCAGGATATTCAGAAAAATTACCCATGGTTGTCCTAAGGAAACATGCACATGTTAGTGTTTCAAAGCCCTACTTGGTCTCTCCATTTTCGGATATAAGAAGACGTGTAAAATTTAACCTTTCTTCAGCAACAATTTTGTCGTCCCCATACACAGCTCAATTGAATAAATAAACTCTTTTGAGGCTGCAGCTTCTCCTTTGACGAGTAAAATTGACTGGGGTTGGGCTGAGTATAATAATAGGGAGTTTACGAAAAGACGACGTGGAGGTCGAGGACGAAGTGGCCTTAAAATGACATTTTTATAGGTAAAACAAAAGAAATGAATAATTTGTAATCCCTCGAGTATTCTTTACGCCGTCTTGCCTTCATAATAATCGTGATGAAAAGTATTTCAACGCTTTCACGACAATGCCGGCTCTTACAACACGGATAGCTTTGAGCTGTATTTCACACAAAAAAGTTAATCGACCAGACAGAACTGCTTGGAAGTATTTAGCAAAAAGGAAAAGGTCATTTTCAGTTCAGCATTTAACGTTTGCTTCACGGACGTAGAGTCTAAACTATTTTGTTTAATGACGTCGGGGTCGCAGCCTTCGTAAACTCTCTAACAGACTTCTTACCAGGCTTGGACTGGCCATTGGGCCATCGCGCCACAGAACAGTGACTGACTCTTGTACTACAGTACGACGGCACAATGCCCAGTCCAAGCTTGAGTCTTACGCCGCCAGGAAAGGGTTAAGCGGCATTAAAATTAGTGAGCTGCATTTTTATGATATTGAAGTAACTAACACCAGCAACTAAAAAGATTTAGGTTAACTTGATGTTTGCACAATGAACGCTTTCCCCCTCGGTTAAGGCAAGGATACTTCATTTACATACCTTTCTCCATAAGGAACATGCAACCCCGCTAAATTGATTTCATTACATCCTGGAATAAGGAATGCCAGAGGTCCACCAATGGAAAACAGTTGAAAAATAAAGCAAAAAAGCGCTGATTTTCTTCCTGATTCTTCAAACTTAAATGTACGAACGAGAATTGAACCCAACAAAGCTCCGACTGTAAAGATGACATATTAGTTATTAAAATAAAATATATAATGAAGAAAACATCAATTTGAAGTAAGAGGATATCGTTAGCCAATGACTAAAATTTCTGTACATATTCCCACAGTATATTTAGGTTAGATGCACACGCTTTTGCCATGCATTGAGAAACTAAGTTTGCATACTTGCAGGCACTGAACCATCACAGATTTAACACAGCTGTTAAGTAGGACGTCACCAACATTGTGGAAAGTACTTTAAAACCATCACAATTTACTCTTTCCCGGGAGTATAAGACTTTACTCTGGCCAACGCGAAAAGATTTTACTTCTCAAAAGCAGCTTGGAAAGAGTTAAAGCAACATATTAACTGACTTATCAAATAACTTATCATAACTTTATGAGGTGAAATATACAATGGTTCTCAAGCTATTAGAAAAGTTTTTTGAGTCTCTGAAAGGAATTCAGTTTGTAATATTTATAGTTGAACGAACATAGTGGTTCTTTACAGTAGGCAGTTTATGCCTAAAAGATAACTTCTGTGAATACTAGAAATTGTCAGACGCACAGATCTCAGCAAAATTCCTTTCCTATTACAAGCATGTTACCATGCAGCCATCAGGTTTACATTTACATCAAGAGCTGTGAGGAATTACTTGAATTTTAAGCTAACACAAGGATAATTAGCCAACCTTTTTTTAAAATACGAAATCATAAGTTAGTGCACAAACAAGCAAGCGAGCAAGCCACAGTTATTCTGTTTGTCGTTGAGACTGAATTTATAATTAGAGTTATGTCGATAGTAATAAGCTGTTTTTCCTCACTTAAATGTTTCAGTGATCGTGGTAAATAATTAGAGCAGATTTCTCTGTTGGGTTCAGCTTTAAGATTTAAACAGGACCATTACGCTTAGAGTATGGCATATATCTAAAGTGACGTTAACAATGTTATTGAACATATCAGTAGTGACATGTTTCCATCTTTGTATAAAGTACCATTGATCGTGCTGAGATAGTTTGTAAAAAAAATAGTCTTCATCTCTTCTGGGTGTACGTTAGCGTCTGCCCGATTTTTTAGATGGTGCTGTTGATGATTTATCTTGTAGGTATTCGATGGATGGTGGCGTCTCGGTTAAGTTTAAAGGGCTTTGACTTGTCGCAGGTACGAATATAAGAGCCCAGCTCAATATCTTCAGGAGGAAACCCATGAATAAGCGAGGCAAACGGTAAGGTTTATACATAATTTTACTAACGTCTCGTTCCTACATGCAACATCTTCAGAATGGATACAATTACAGAAGTGATAACAGCTATATTTCTATTTACATTTATTGGAATATCTCCTAATCAATTTTTCACATGTAAATAGAAATATAGCCATTGTTACTTTTGTAATTTTATGCACTCTGAAGATGTTGCTTGTACCAACGAAATCTTAGTAAAATTATATTCAAACTTACCGTTTGCCTCATATATTCATGAGTTTCCACTTTAAAATATTGAGTTGGGCGCTTATTTTCTTACTACGACAACATTTTCTTCTCGGAAAATCCATAGCTATGGCTTTGACTTGCGTTGAGCAATGGTGGTGATAACGGGGGATGTTCGGGAAAATTAGTCGGAGCCATTGCTGGTCGTAGCTGGGTTCGATTTCGACGTAAAATGTGGTTATCTGTGTCCAGGTTGTATGAAAGAAGGGAAGGTGAATCAGTGACCTGACCATAAATCCATGGTTCTTCCCGCTGAGTGGGTCGTGGTTTTGCACAGGCATAAGATCCAACAGCTAACGATGGCAAGGGATGTTGTGTTCATATGCCGTAGAAGAATTTTGATACACCTCGATGTCGGGTAATCTCTTGGGGTATGGTTTTGAGATCTGTTGCGTTTTGGGATCTCAATTTCTGTTGTCTATACTTTATTCAAATTCTCTGTTCTGTCCACGCATTCTTAAAAACTCATAGTCATCCCCCAGTAGGTGATTGGTGATTGCCGTACTCTCGTATGTATGATAACTCTTTCATTATAATATCATTCTCTTATTTTTACCCTAAAAGTGGTACTAAATTCTCTATGCAAAGTATAAGTTAGCTAAGGTCTGCCAATTGCATGAAGTGATTTATGTTAAAGTAATATAGTGGCAATTTCAATTAAAAAAAATTTAAGAAAAAATTTATAATGCTTTACATAAGTATGAGCTTTGTAATGGCAGATTATAAAATTGTTCACTCAAAGGAAACCGATGAAGAAAAAATTTTTTATCAGAATTGAAACGAGTATCTAGGATAGAGAATCAATGTTACTTGTTTATGTGATTTATCTTCCCAGGAATTAGATGAGAATTCACTTTGGTCTCTCCCTCTTAGTTATTTTTATCTAATGCTTGGGAGACTACGTGCCATAAATCACTAACTTCATTCCCTAAACATAAATTGGAGTAAATTTAGCTGTAGACAAATGCGACGGCAAAATAATGCAGAAACCAACAATAGTTTAAAATTTCATAATCTAATTTCTACGCCTATTGCCTATAATGCTTAAATTGATTGAAAATATTTGATAACTGGAACTACCCTAAAGCTATTAACAGCACTATAATGTTCCAGTTTACCTAAGAAAACGATTTTGCAGTAAGCAATAGTCTCTAGTGAGATTTTTATGCTGAACAAAAATTTCACTAATGATGAATCCGTCAGCGATGTGCACACACCATTCACTCGCCGTTTCAAGGAGCGTGTAACAGTGCTGTATAACGACCAGAACCCCGATAGCAATTTTTTAATTTAACACCCGAGGTATTTATAAAATTGATTATAGATAGCTCTTTGAAATGTATTGCACAAGGCTTCCTGAGATTGATATTGAACGATGCTTATTAATTTTTGACTTTATTTTTTTACTTCTTTGGATTGACTAAATAGCTATGTTAAAAACTCCAAAAGGATTCTTGCAACCAAAGCCAGAGAGAGTCAAATCCGGTTTAAGAGTAACCGCTTTAGATTTATAAATGATTTTGAGGCAAAGGACAAATGAAGCAATATGCTACATATATACACTAGTAACTGTATGGCTCGTTGCATTTGTTATTCAATTGCTTGACATAGCCTGTAGCTCTTTCACTCGCATTAGACACTACAGTTCTAATACCATTCCTAACACCAACCCAAATCCTTAACAGCGTTGTTGGGCAAGGGCAAAGAACTGGACATGTAGATCCCCAGCTGCTTTCACGAAGTTTTGCTAAATTGCAAGGAATGTTAAACCAATCAAAAACATCTCGACTATAAATTATTTTGAAAGAAAGTGTGCCATTTGTAAGTCCCACATATGAGCCTGAGTCAACAATTATGGATGGTAAATGGCCAGCTATATTCTTCTGTAATTTAGCAAATGTTCAATCACAGGCTCCACTTCGGTCTTTCGGTGTACATGGTCCGCGATTATCGAATTTGATTTGATTTCAAAGATATTTATTCCACATGTAACGACGACAGGTTAAATTATTCATTAACTTCGACGTTTTGGTGAAGAAGAAGGAAGGAAGGAAGGGGGAAAGATAGGAGGAAAGAGGAGGGAAAACGAAAAAGAAGGAAAGAATAAAAAGAAATGAAAGAAAAGATGGAAAGAGGAAACTAAGGAAAGAAGAAAAGCAATAGGAAAAGACGAAAGGAAGACGGAAGGAATTGAGGAAAGGTGTAAAAAAGGATAGATTGAAAGTGGAAAAGAAGAAAAGATGTAAATAGGGAAATAAGGAAATAATGAAAGAAGAAAAAAGAATGAAAAAAAAGAATGAAGAATAAAAAAGGAAAATGGAACGAAAAAGGGAAAAGAATGAAAGGAAAGAAGGGAAATATAAAGACTGAAGGAAAGAAAGAAGAAAGGAAAATAGGAAGTAGAAGGGATAGAAGGAATTAAGGAAAGAATAAAGAAACTAGGGAGGGAACGACTGTGTGCATCAAGCAAGCCAAGAAGCCAGCAAAGCGAGCACGTTGATTGGATGGAATACAGAAAATCAATCAATCAATCCATTAATCAATTAATCTACAAAGCAAACAAGATAGCAGAACAGGAAGCAAACAAGCAGGCAGGTAGGTCAACTGATAATTAATCAAACCAGCAATGAAGTAGGTAAGCCGCTACGTAAGGCAAACAAGTAAGGTTGCAAAGAAGAGTCGACTTCTGAAAGAACGAAATAAACAAGGGGAGGAACAAAAAAGAACAAAAAAGAACAAAAAGCCGAAAGAATAAAGAAATGAGCAAGCAAAAAAGCTAACAAATAAAAAATTATAGGCATACCTATCACTGGTAGTACGGCAGCAAGAGCCATCGCATTTCCAATTTTTTCTGGCTCAACCCCGTAATGAAGCATTATAACTTTTGCATAAAAAGGAGATAATCCATTACTGTACATCAGGACACAGTTGATTGCCATGCAGTTGAAGACAAAGGTCCAGTTAGTTAGCAAATCCTTTAAGATTTTTGGCAATTCACTTAATTTATTTTGAATATTCTTGAAATTTAACTCCTGGGCTTTCTTTTCCTTTACGTTCGCGCTTTCCAAATTATTTTCACGAATGTCTCTTTGGCATGGAATGTTACGGGGAAATCCCATGATAAAAATTGAGAATACAAAGCTCAAACCGGAAGCTCCAAGTATTCCAACCCACCAGTTTCCAATCCATCGGGGATCTGAAGGATTCATGTCAAATCCTTCAGGCTTAAAATAAAAACAAAGAATCACTGTTATCAATTTCCATTACATACGCTGCTTTTTTAAGAGAAACCATTATCATCGTAACGAGATCCTCAGCCAACGAAGCTGTTGGTTTGACTTTAAAAAGTATGCAGGTTTAATCCAAGGGCATGCAAACGACAGATGCTCACAACGACCAAACATTTGTTCGTAAGGAGCCATATGTAAATGATTGTAGTAGAAGCGAACTGTCAGTTGCCTGATGATCGTGTTGTAGACACGTGAAACTCCGAGTAGCAAACACTCTTCTAACTTTATTAAAATTGTATATATACATATAAATATATATACATATAAATATATATATATATATATATATATATGTATGTATGTATATTGAGTTGCCTATATAATGTAGGCTTCTCCATCCTGCTCATCAGCACTACACTGATGAGGCCCAATAGGCCGAAACGGTTCCGTCTGTAGTTATATATATATATATATATATATATATATATATATACATACATATATATACATACATATATATATATACATATATATATATACATATATATATATACATATATATATACATATATATATATACATATATATATATACATATATATATATACATATATATATATATATACACACATATATACATATATATACACATATATAAATATATATATATATATACATATATATATATATATATATATATATATACATATATACATATATATATATATATATATATACATATATATATATATATATATATATATATACATATATATACACCAATGATGAGTACCACGAAGTTTACAGCGTTGGAATGAAAATATAGAGCACTCAATACCATTACTGGTAGAGCGAATAAGTAAATACAAAGACAAAATTTTGCTGTCGCTACTCTGAGTTTCACGTGCTTACAGCAAAATTTTGTCTTCTGTATTTACACACATATATATATATATATATATATATATATATACATAAGTATATATACATATAAGTATATATACATTGATATATGTATATATACTTATCATGAAAAATTCTTTATTTTAAAGACTAATAACACCAACGTTTCGGAGTTATACCCCTTTTTTCAAGGTTCTTATTCAGGTTTGACCGTTCGGGTCCTTTATATACTTAAACTAATTGTAATTTACATAAATTAACAAAAATAATCAATTTCCATAACATAAAATCCGTAAGGTTTAGGCCTAGCGGAATAAATGAGTCGAGCTTAAACGCCCAAAATACTTCTCTGTCTGTTGATTTAGTAACATCAGTCCTATCAATAATCTGCACCCTAACATCATTTAAACGTACATGGTGTGACGATATACACCCTACCCGGGTTTCGATACCTGGACATCCGGTACCCTAATGACCTAAAGATTTTTAGGCGCCATTCTTGTACATCTCGCTATGTGTAAATGAACTTAGTATGCGTGGTTTGTTTGACTTTTATGAACTATTAAAGAAGTAAATTGTTACATGGTGTCAGGAGTGGGATTCCCCTCCACCACAGAAACTCAGAGGTGAGATAGTTTGAAGTAAACAAGTATATGAACGATCGTATGAGATTTGTAATCAAACCTTGCTTCGAACATGGCAATGCCTCTTGGTCTTCCACCTCCAGAACCCTTGAAAATTTTGGATGGAAATACGGCACAGAAGTGGAAAAAGTTTAAACAGAAATGGGACAATTACGAAGTCGCGACTGGAGTTGCGGGGAAAGAACAATCCACGCGAGTGGCAACACTGCTAACTGTCATAGGCGAAGAAGCAGTTGATGTATACAACACGTTTATCTGGGACGAAGAAGGCGATCACCTAAAGATCGCCAAAGTTTTAGAGAAGTTTGAGACTTTTTGTAACCCAAGAAAGAATACTATCTACGAACGCTATGTGTTCTTTTCAAGAAACCAAGAAAGCGGTGAGTCCATTGATCACTATGTCACTGTCTTAAAAACATTATCAAACACTTGTGAGTTTGGGGCTCTGAAAGAATCCTTGATACGAGACCGAGTTGTTTTTGGAATCCAAGATAACACTGTCAGAGAAAGGCTGTTGAGAGATCCACAATTAATCCTCCAAACCGCTACTGAAAAAGTAAGATCAGCTGAACTGACACAAGCCCAACTGAAACAGATAAGAGCTGACCAAAAGATCACTAGTGAGTCTATACACAAGGTCAGATCAGAGAGGAATGACGATTCCTCACCCAACAGTCTGAAACCACCTAATAACGTTCCTATCATAAATTGTAAGTACTGTGGTCGAAAACATCCAAGAGACAAGAACCAATGTCCTGCCTATGGAGCTAAGTGTCAAAAGTGTGGCCTTCACAATCATTTTGCAATTAAATGTAGAAAAACAAAGCAAAAAAGCCAACGTGTCCGTATAGTAGAGGTTGATGAAGACCTGTCTGAAGATGAAAATCCAGTTAGCATGGTAACACATCATATTGGATCACTTAAAGCCAAGAGACAAGCCAGGAGCAATGTTCCCAAACAACTGTATGCAACCATGACAGTAAATAATAAGGCCAGGGTTAAATTCCAGCTAGACTGTGGGGCCACATGCAACATACTCCCACTGAAAGATTACAACCAAGCAATGGGAAACCCAAAAAACTTGCTCTTGCAAAAGAGTAGAGTTACATTAACCATGTACAATGGAGATATTATATACCCTGTGGGGAAGTGTAAGCTTAAGTGTACAAGAGGTGTTTTACAGTGCATACTAGAATTTCAAGTGGTGGATGGTGATGTAAAACCACTTCTTGGTGCTGAATCATGTCAAAAACTGCAGTTCCTGAAAGTCCTTGTGAATGAAAAGTCAGATCATGAAGTTGATTCTGTAACACAGAGTAATCCATCAACCAACCCAGCCATTAAGTCACCATTAGATAACACAGATATCTTGAAAGAATATGCAGATGTATTTGAAGGGCTTGGATGCCTCGAGGGAGCTTACCACATAGAAATTGATCCATCCGTGAAACCAGTAATTCATCCACCTCGACGAGTACCAGTTACATTAAGAGAGCCACTTAGAAAAGAATTAGAGCGAATGGTTAAAGAAGAGATCTTGACACCAGAAAGTGGACCAACAGACTGGGTATCAAGTATGGTCACAGTAATCAAACCAAACAAACTAAGAATTTGCATCGATCCTAAGGACTTAAACAGAGCCATCAAAAGGTCACACTATCCAATACCAACTATTGAAGAAGTCGCCACTAAACTCAACAACGCAAAAGTATTCTCCGTACTTGACGCCAAGAGTGGATTTTGGCAAGTAAGTCTTGACGATGCATCCAGCAAATTGACGACCTTTAACAGCCCTTATGGGCGTTTCCGCTGGCTACGCATGCCATTTGGAATCTCGTCAGCGCCCGAAGAGTTCCAGAAGAGAATGAACAATACGTTCGAAGGCCTCAAGGGCACAGCGGTGATAGCTGATGATCTCCTAGTATTTGGCGAAGGCAATGACATGGAAACAGCCATTAAAGATCATGACCAAAACCTTAGAAATGCACTTCAAAGAGCTCGAGAAAAGAACCTCAAGCTAAACAAAGAAAAAGTGAAGTTAAGGCTGACCGAAGTATCGTATATTGGCCATCTACTTACATGTGATGGGCTTAAACCTGATCCGAAGAAGGTTGCAGCAATCAAGATGATGCCTGAACCGACAGACGTGCAGTCAGTAAAGAGGTTTTTAGGAATGGTGAATTACCTATCAAAATTCCTTCCACACCTCTCAACAATCACAGAGCCTTTACGACGATTGGAAGATAAAGACGTCGAATGGCATTGGGATGAAAATCACCAGAAAGCATTTGAAGAAGTAAAGCATCTTATCACCAACCATCCAGTTTTATGCTACTACGATGTCACTAAAGAAGTAACACTCCAGTGTGATGCATCACAATCGGGAATTGGGGCTGCGTTGCTACAAGAAGGTCAACCAGTAGCGTTCACGTCAAGAGCTCTAACAGCAACTGAAAGAAATTACGCCCAAATAGAAAAAGAACTACTAGCAATTGTACATGGATGCGAACGGTTTGACCAGTATGTGTTCGGTCGTGATATCACTGTAGAATCAGATCATAAGCCTCTAGAAGTGATCCTGCAAAAGCCTCTGTTAGCGGCTCCAAAACGACTCCAGAGAATGATGATGCGACTGCAAAACTACAATTTGAAAGTAGTGTACAAACGAGGATCTGATATGTATATTGGCGACACTCTGAGCAGAGCTTACGTGACTTCACCATGTCAGGTGGCCAGAGAGGAGGAAGAATTCATACGAGCTGTAGAAAAAGTAGACATGACAAAGCACCTTCCAATTAGCCCCGAACGCCTAAGAGAACTTCAAGAGAAAACTCGAGATGACGTGACATTACAAGACCTAAAGAAGAACATACAAATCGGATGGCCAGATGAGAAGAACAGAGTTTCTCCGGGAACGAGAACATACTATAACTTTGGTGATGAGCTAGTGGTACAAAATGGAATAATTTTCAAAGGAGAAAGAGTCGTAGTACCAACAGCCATGAGAAGTCAAATGTTAAAAAAGATACATTCTAGCCATGTTGGTACCGAGGAGTGTCTAAGGCGCGCAAGAGAAGCTTTATACTGGCCAGGTATGAATGCAGCAATCAAAGAATATGTCTCAGCCTGCGAGATATGCAACGCCTATAGAGCAGAACAACCTAAAGAGCCATTAATCTCACAACCAGTACCAGACAGACCTTGGTCAAGAGTAGCAGTCGACCTGTTCACATTAGGTAGAAAAGACTACATCATTATGGTTGATGACTATTCCAACTTCTTTGAATTCAACATACTCCCTCAAACCACAACTTCGGCAATAGTCACCAGCATGAAATCACAATTCACTAGACACGGAATCCCCGACGAAGTCAGAAGCGACAATGGCCCACAATTTGCTTCCACAAACTTTCAGAATTTTGCCAAGGAATGGGAATTCAAACATATCACGTCGTCACCACATTTCCCACAGGCAAATGGGAAAGTTGAAAACGCTGTTAAAACGGCCAAAAGGCTCCTCAAAAAGGCACAAGCAGACAATCGAGATCCGTATTTAGCGTTATTAGATTGGAGAAACACACCAACCGAAAGCCTTAATTCATCCCCAGTTCAAAGACTGATGGGAAGGAGAACCAGAACTACGCTTTCAATAACAGCAAAACTCTTGAAGCCAAAGCCTGCAGACAATGTTCAAGAACTGCTGACCCACAAAAGAGCTAAACAAGCCCGCTACTACAATCGAGGAGCCAAGCAACTACCAGAACTCAAACAAGGAGACGTTATCAGAATGAGACCAGAATCCAACAACCGACAGAAATCATGGAAAAAAGGAGTGTGCAGCAAAAAAGTTGGACCACGATCCTACGAAGTGGTATGCCAAGGCCACTTGTACAGACGAAATCGAAAACACTTAGCCACATCATCAGAAAAAGCAGACGAAGAAAATAAGATTGCGAACGAGCCACCAAAAGTACCCGCAAATCTTGATTGTCACCAAGACTCGCCATTGGATGAAAAGGAGCTGATGACTGATGACACAATGGAGGAATTGCCTTCAACTTCATACCAGCAAAGTAATGAACCTTCAGCGAACTTATCAAATTCTAACGACGTTCCAGAAAGAAGATGATCCAGGGGCCGATTGATAAAATCTCCAGATTACTATTACTAGTGACACTTACAAAAAAAATAGAAAAAAAATAAAAAAAAAAAAAACCTGTCGATATTAACAACTTAAATGTTGAATGGCGGACATGACCTATTATGAAGAAGTACCGAACTCAACATTGAGAGAGGGATGTGACGATATACACCCTACCCGGATTTCGATACCTGGACATCCGGTACCCTAATGACCTAAAGATTTTTAGGCGCCATTCTTGTACATCTCGCTATGTGTAAATGAACTTAGTATGCTGTGGTTTGTTTGACTTTTATGAACTATTAAAGAAGTAAATTGTTACACATGGCCTTGTAATAAATATCAATGCACACCAAAAAACACAAAGTAGAGCTATAAAAAAAATAATAAAGTTAAAATCTAACATTTCTTTGTCATTTTCAGAGATTATAATATTACATCATAAGGGTATATAATATAAGTTACAAGAAGAATACTAAGAAGGCAATACCTTTTTTGGTCATAGTGGCAAAGTGTATTATGTTAATTATGGGTTTGATTGTGATTCTGAGGGAGTGGTTTATCTTTTGAATATGCTTCAAACATATATTATATACCCCTACGATATAATATTAAAATCTCTGAAGATCTTGTTAAGTTGACAACGAAACGTCAGATTAAACTTTATTATTCTTTATGGTTCTACTTTGTGTTTTTGTTGGACACTGGTATTTATTAAAAGGTTACGTTTTCCGCCTGGGGAATCTCTTGCAAATGTTCTGCATGTCCTTCTGCAAAAAAGCGCGAATATAAATGCTCACTCAGTATACCCTTTTTTTCCTTTCCATATCTAAGTAAACTGCTCTCATGATTGTTAAATCTTTCCCTAAAAGAATTGATTGTGCTTCCAACGTAGTCTTTACGACATCGTTCACATTTCAAAAGATAAACCACCATTATATATATATATAGATAGATAGATAGATAGATAGATAGATAGATAGATAGATAGATAGATAGATAGATAAGTGAGATTTTATTAAAAATCGTACGAAGAGAGTGCTCAATACCAGAGTAGAGCGAATTACAATAGCAACACAAGGTAAACTTGGGTTACTTCCTAAAGATTTACTACAAACTTGTTTCGTATGGCAAGCTGGGCCGGCTACACTCGTCAGGTAGTGATCGCGTATATATATACATTATTCGCTCTACTGCTATGGTATTGAGCGCTCTTCATTTTCAAACCAACACTGCAACCTTTCTGGTCCTCACCTTTGGTTTATATATATATATATATATATATATATATATATATACATGTATATATATACATATATATATATACATATATATATATATACATATATATATATACATATATACAGCAATGATGAGTACCACGAAGGTTACAGCGTTGATATGAAAATATAGAGCGCTCAATACCGTTGCTGGTAGAGCGAATAAGTAAATACGAAAGACAAAAATTTTGCTGTCACTACTCTGAGTTTCACGCGCTCAGGCGATCATCAGGCAACTGACAGATAAGATTTAATTATTCATATATATACAGGTGACAAAAGTTTAAAGGAAGTGTTTGGTTACATGTCGGCATTTGCTGAATAGTTCGGACCGTCTGTTCAAAATGTTTTTCCCTTGTCTCTTTAGGATAAACAATTTTTCTTCGAGGCACAGGCGACATTTTCTTGATGCTGCCTTGTATGATGGAATTTGTTTGATGATATCCCACGCGATTGTGTATTTGCGTTTGTTGTCTTTCAGGTTCCAAATGTGCTTTGAAAGCTCGGTTTCGTTTAAGTATTTTTTGTTGTTGAGCGATTTGCAGTGATTTCGGTACCTGGTTTTGAAGTCGTTACCTGTTACGCCTATGTATGTCTTCGTCTCGTTGTTGTCAGTGGTCGTTACTCTTGCCTTGTAAAGGACGCTGGTTTGTAGGCAAGTGCCTTTTACAGGACATTGTTCAGGGTTTCTGCAGTTACATAGTCGAGTGTTTTTTGTGCAAGGTGGTTTCTCTTGATTGTCGTGTCGCTTCAGTATTGTATTGTTGTGCCTTTTAATAAATGTTTTCATGTTATCGCTGCAGCTGTAACTAACACGGATAGTGTGTCTGTTGAATAGTTTGTGTAGTCTGTTGTTTGGCGGGAAGTGTTTGTCGATTAGTTGCAAGAAGTCGCGTGCGATGTTAGTTTTGACGTTTTTGCTGTAGGGTGGATTATACCAGGTTACGTTGCGTTGTCTTCTGCGTTGGGTTTCAGTTTGGATGTGAGGTTTGTGTTTCAGTTCAGTGTTGAAGTTGCTATGCTTCAAGGCGTTGTTGTACGTTTGTGCTGCTTCGTCAAATGCTTCTTTGTTATATAGTTGCCCATATATATATATATATATATATATATATATATATATATGGGCAATATATATATACATATATATATATACAGTATGTCTCAATATTGAGTACACCCCTTGTAATTTTTAAGGAAAAGTAATTTTTTGACAGATACAACAAAAGTAAGAACGAGGGTCTTAAATATAGTAACATACAATCAGTTGTGATCTTTTATTGATATTGAGATAATAGAAATATTTACACACAACTTATATATGGCTAGTTTTGTTAAATGGTCCCATTTCAAAAGTGAGTACACTCCTTACAAGGGTCAGGGCATAAAGCTTCTTTTTATGTCAATATTTTTTCAATACTTTGTTTGTGAGACTTGATTATTAATAACAGCTGCCAGGCGCCTTGGCATTGAATGGAATAGATTAGTGCAAGTGCTTGGTTCAATATTTTTCCACTCTGTGGTAATAACGTCCCTTAGTTCTGCAATGTTTGAGGGCTTGCGTTGTTCAACTTTACGTTTAAGCACATTCCAAAGTGCTCAATAGGATTTAAATCGGGTGACATGCTTGGCCAATCAAGTACCTTTACTGTCTTTTTCTTTAAAAAAGCAGATGTGACTCAAGCGGAATGCTTAAGGTCATTATCATGTTGAATAATTTTTCCTCTGCCAAGGCATTTCAGGGATGGCATCAATTTTGTATTCAAAATTTTGCAGTACATGTCGGCATTCATGATGTTTTCTATAAAATGAAGCTCGCCTACACCCTGGGCACTATTACAACCCCAAACCATCAAGCTGCCACAACTATGTTTAACGGCAGGTACCAGGTTTTTCTCGTTGTATTCTTCCCCAGGGCGACGCCACACATTTTTCGCCCCATCAGAACCAAAAAGATTTGTTTTGGTCTCATCTGACCACAATATAGACTCCCAAAATGACATTGGCCTATCGCTGTACTCTTGCGCAAACTGTAAACAGGCTAGTTTGTGTCTTGGCTTTAAAAGAGGCTTCTTGCGAGGTCGTCTACCCTGTAGGTTTACTTGATGGAGAGTACGTCGTACAGTTGAAGTTGAAACACTACTACCGGTAGCCTCAGAGACAACGTTAGCGAGATTGGGAGCACTCTCCCTTGGATTTTGATCGACCACTGTAGCCACATAACGCTCTAATCGGACTGATAATTTTCTTGGTCGACCTGAACGACCATTCACGGCTACAAGTGTACCAGCCTTCTTATACTTTTGTACAATTTTTGCCACAGTGCTTTTACTAAGTTTTAATGTATTAGCTATTTTGATGTATCCCTGCTTGTCCTGATGCATTAAAATAATAGTTTTCTTAAGATCAAGCGTCAATTCTTCACCATGTGGTGCCATGACTGAACCCAATGACCAAAACGGTCGAAGTCCAAAATATATGCATATAAAATCACCAATTTATGAAAGCTAACATAGTCTCTGAAAGTAATCAAGCATTTCACTATTATCAAAATGCAACGACATACGTTATGTGATAGTTTAAGAATGACAAAGGAGCCCCAAATTAAACGTTTTTTTAGATGACCTTCTCAGGGATGTAATCACTTTTGAAACAATACCATTTTACAAAGCTAGCTACAGACACGTTGCATGTAAATATTTCTAATATTTGAATATAATTAAAAGATCACAATTGATTGTACATTATTACATCTACGATCTTGTTTATTATGTCTGTTTTATTTGTGAAAAAATTACTTTTTCTTAAAAATCAGAAAGGGCGTACTCACTTTTGAGACATACTGTGTGTATATATATATATATATATATATATATATATATATTGTATATCGAAGTAAAACAGACAAAATTTTTTTTGCTGTCGCTACTCTGAGTTTCACGCGCTCAGAGTAGCGACAGCAAAAAATATTGTCTATTTTACTTCTTTATTCGCTCTACTGGTATGGTATTGAGCGCTCTTCATTTTCAAACCAACACTGCAACCTTCTTGGTCCTTACCTTTGGTTTATATATCCTATATATGTATTTATTGTATGTAGTTGCATATATTCATACTAATCATATATATACAATTTTCTTTCAGAATTTTATTACACGAAACTATTAAAATTTTCGTGGTTAAACATTTGAACATGAACTAGAATACTGACGAGAAGCAGTTTTATGTATGAAATCAAATACCTTATTGTCACCAATTTAGCGATCACTTAATTTCCTGACGTTCAGCGAAGCACATTTCGTGATATTTAAATTTCGCAAATTTAAATTTTAATACTGAGCAAAAACAAACAAGCGGACTACGGATCGACGCATGAGATTTTAATCTCTCGTTATTATAATCATACTTTAACTAAAAATCTAGACCAGAACTAAATAAAAAAAATCAATAAAGTTAACACGGTCCTCAGCGATAAAGCACAACACATTACATGTCTTAGCTCTTACGACTGAATTGCACTTTCAACCTTCCTGAATTTTGATCCTCTGGAAGGAGAATTAACTTTCCCTTCAATATTTAGAAGAATTCTGTTTCCCCCCAACCTTTTGCTTTGTGTCAATTTCTCTCATCGCTTACCAAGTAGTTTTAAAAAATTATCAGAAAGGTTGCATACAAGGGCGTCAGGACCCATACTCTTAACCCTATCTAACCTGGGTTATTTTTTCTCCTAGGAAGGCTGCTTGGGCCAGTCGCCACATTCTCCCGCCATAATTTCATTATTATTGTGCCTATTACAATGAAACTTAGGAGAAATATTGGATGTCCAATGCTTTACAAATTTAGGTATTAGTTGAATCATTATTACGTCACTCAAATATTGGCTTTACCTCGTCTTTTTAAATGATGTTGTTTTTCACACACATTTTTCAGGAAATTCACGATAAAGAAAACTGCTCAATATGAAAGGTTGAGAATATATTACATGAGAATCAGCTTATTTTTGTTTTGTTTGATTTGTTAGTTTGTGTCGTCACAATATCGCACTGAGCATAAAAGTTCATAGTTTTAATTGATAATGTTTTCAATTTACATATTTATTCTATAATATGTTTTTCGCTATTTGCGTGTTCTTTTATCTTCCTACTTGCGAACAAGTAGGCGTCACGATGACGTCATAATTGCAAGAAGATGACATCATACTAAACCCTCAAAAATATGACAGATTTTGGGTCTAGTAAAACCTTGGTTTTGTAAAAGGTGATATTTTCCTTTGGATCTAGTATTCCAATCAAATTAGTATTTCTAAGATTTTGTCAAAAAACTTGAAATTTTAATTGCCTTCAAATCAGTAAAAATCCACGTGGGAAGTCCATTCGGCATCCCCCTGCCCAGATACGGTTAAATTAACTGTAGTGTCATCAGAATCGACTCACCACCTAAGGTTCTTTTACTCTCGGATAATGCCTGATCCAGTACTAGTTGGCAATCAAGTAATATTACTAATAATACCTGTGTAATGTCAACATACAGTTCCAGCAATGGTTCCGACATTCCAAAAGCAGCAATCGGTGTTAAAAATATTGAAGCTTGCCAAAGTCCAAGGAACATCGGTAGATTCTTGTGAGTAGCAAATTCATGGAAACAAGCTGGTGAGAAAGCAAAAAGCGAGACGGAACCCGTTCCAGCAATGAACTGTCCCACTAGCATCAGAGCCAAACAATACCATTCGGCGATGAAACCTTCGTTACAACCTTCGGAAGTTGTACTCGTATTCATAGATGATTGAACTATGGATGACTGATTCAGATTAGTACAAAGAAAGGATGGGACAGATGGATCTGGTGGATGATATGTTCCAATAATAAAGTGCGGGAGTGTGAATACGACGAATCCTATTCCTTGGAGTATCATTTGAAATTATAACATAAAATAGAAAATGAACATATATTTCAGTCCCTATCTTTACAAAATGATAGACTTTGCTTGCTGTCAATCATTTGGTCACATTACATGTCAAATGCGTAAAAATCCTTCTTTTACCTGCTACACGATGGAAAATATTTTGACAAAGTTATATTCTTTTTCGTGTATAAGACAAGAATAACATGCGCAACATGCATTGAATCAAGAATGCTTCATGTCGAGTTTGGTTGATTCGGAAACGTTCGTAACTATTATGGTAAAATCAATCAACTTTTGTTTAAAAGTATTCTTACTCAAAATAAATATTTCAGTCAATAGAAATTAGTCGCATCATTAAGTGGAATTTCAGACTAGGCGGTAGTTATTTTTGACATAATTTGGTTGTTATTTTATGTTTATTCACTTACAATCTTGCATGCACCCTGAGGAAAGGTTTGAGCCAATCTAATTTTCGCACACCCTATTATTGACCTATCATTTGGTGTGTAAGGTTTTTATGACAGGAGTTAAAAACTAATGTTTGTACTTGAGCAGCGGTTGTTTCGTGATGTAAGTTTGTAAGCCAAGCTCTTTTCACGAATCGCAATCATCCCACATATAATTCGCATTCCACCTATCCAAGCTTTCCTTGTTTTTTGTATGAAAAGGATAGACGATGAATTGAAAGATGATCAGGCGAACATGAATATTCAAATGATGGTAATAATTACAACGAGGATGGAAAATTGAAATAAGAATAACAATTAAAATGACAGTAAAATAAGCTAAGATTTAGAGAATGAGAATTAAAGTCAGCATAAGAATTAGCGTGACAATAACAATGAATCATGCTTGAAATGACAATGAAAATGAGAATGGGCCGGTCAGTTATCAGTTTATAGGACTTGTAACCTGTTACCCTCATAGAATGATCTCATTATTATCATTGTTATTATTGTTATAAACGAGAATTGAAATTGAAATTGCACCAAGAATTAAGTTGAACGTTAAATTAAGACGTAACAGATGGTATTCGACCGTTTACCAGTCTAAAGTCTTCGGAAAAGGCTTCTAAACCCATGACAGGGGTCGAGTCATTAAGTTTCGTATGCCAAATGAGAGGTATTGAAAAACATTGTCTGCTCGATTTAGTCATTGAAGGTTGCAAATGTGTGCTAGTTACATTGACGGCAATATGTGCTGTAAAAGCGGTGGTTTAGTAGCCTTAGTTTTCCGAAGTCGACTGTGACATTACTGTACATTAATGTTTTGTTCAAGCATACGGTACTTGGACATGTGAATGAAACTACCTAAACCAAAAAGTGAAAGGTTGAGATAGGAAGCGTCAGAGATTAAGGAAAAAGCTAAACTAGAATTCGAGGGGAGGTATGAACGAGAAGAAGATAAATGTTAGCGATGGAAAAGGAAAGTAATAAGGTAGATGGTTTAAACTTCAAGAATATGTACGTGTTGATTTTTCTTCATAAGACGCTGAACCTGAACGATCAACTTTTATCGACAGTTTAATTGAAAGTAAATAAAGTAAAATTAGTTAATCGCATGCAGTACAATAACTGAGGAAGATAAAAAATCCACTTTTGAGGATAAATTCTCATTTCGTACATCAACCTTTGATGTTATTACGGCTTCCTGTCGAAAATGCTTATTACTATTCAATACAAGTATTAATATGTTGTTATTATTTCAATCTTATTACTTTGTAACCTTGGCAACTGTGTGGTCGAAAACGTTTAGTCTTATTAAGAGTCATTTAACATTTTTATCATATTTAGTCTGTTTTGAAGTTCTACGTATTCCAAACAGCGATATATATTATGAAAAACTTCAAATATTCATTTAAGAAATTCTTAAAAACAGTAGTACTATTTTTAAGTCTGATAACTGAATTCAAACTGTACCACCAAACTGTTCAACAGAAAGGGAGAGAAAAAGACAGACTGATGCACAAACATAGACACAGACAAAGACAGAGAC
Organism: Heliopora coerulea; assembly: GCA_030142905.1. Taxonomy (NCBI): domain Eukaryota; kingdom Metazoa; phylum Cnidaria; class Anthozoa; order Scleralcyonacea; family Helioporidae; genus Heliopora; species Heliopora coerulea. The sequence continues at coordinate 426,989 of JASJOG010000142.1, forward strand.
CGAGATAGAGAGATTGGCACATTTCTCACCTGTAACAATTCCACCAACTCCAATCCATTTCACCTTATTGCCAAAATTGCCATAATGTGCAATGAGCAGTCCGAAAACCACGGCGGCAAAATCATTTGCTGCTGCAATCATACCAAGATGATAACTGGAGAAATTGAACCGTTTCTCAATTTGAGGCATAACCAGAGGCAGAATACCAAGAACAGCAACAGCTATAATTCATGAGAAATAAATAATCAAATTTCGTTGTATAAATTTACCAAGGTTCAAGTTCATCTCAGGGAAATAACATGTACTAATACGACGTTTAACTCATTAACAAAGGGAAGTCTCCCTTTGAAGGGAAGGAAAAAAACAAAGTATATTTTCCTAGCATTTTACCAAGTCAATTTTTCTCTAAACATCGTTTTACTGTCCTTTTTACCTAAAAGTAGAAAACTTCACAACCCCCTCACATACCACACGCCTCTCTCGTTTGAGAGCATAGGCAACAGTCCTTGATCACTCAGGGACTTTAATTTTCAAAGAACATTTAAGAAACTGTTTTAAAATTTTGAGTGGCATGTATTTTCGATAGCATCTTTTATACAGTCAAAGATGACAATAACGTTCATTCGCTTACATCATCATTCATTCCAACGAAACAATTGTGTTGCCAATTTTATGTTAAAATTATATTCTAAACTACATGGTAACATTTGGGTGTTGTATTTGACATGACTGATTTTTATTTGAATCGCTATCAGTCATTTCATCTTCTTGGGATGGCACTTGCAATGTTTTTTCCTCACAAAGAATTAAACTTACGTTGAGCTGTAAATTGGAAATACCGAAATCTTTTCATTTAAAAATAGCTATAACATTAAAATTTCATTAGTCCTCGTGATCTTTGATAACCAGCATGATATTATTCAAATTACTACAAAAGTAAATTGTCGATCCGGGATTCAATGTGGAAGGCTAGTTTGAATCTAATATGTGATCAAAATATTACGTCACCACATCACCACCCCCTGGACTTTGAAAAGTAAATGCTTCACCTTTTCATACATGACTTTTTCCCCTTTTGTTCCTTTCTCTCTTTTGCCTTTTATTTAGTCTTTCATTAGTTCTGATTCTGTAATTTGCTGTTGTTAGGGGTAGGTTTTTATGTCGACGGCTCAGATTACACTCCAATATTGTGATATTTACTCAGGATTTTTTAAGATAATTGCTCTGGAACTTTCTTCATGATAGACGTATCGTGAGACTTTTTTTGTAATTTCATTCCTTAAGACGATTAAACTCTCTCAAAGACTGGTCATATACACTTGTTGAAAACACAACTTCTTGTGCTGCGTAGAGCGTTATAATTAAAATCATGTGGTACTTTCAAACTAACCTCCTACGTCGGATATCAAATTAACAATCTACCACCCCAGTGATTTCAACAATATTACACCAGTTAAAATTTAAACTAAGAAAAACACCGGAGTGTCTGAACACCTCTGGAGTTAAAGACAAGTTTTAATTTTAAGGAATATATCTAAAGACATTTTAAGATATTATGTATGCATTTCATGCTTAGGACCTTCGTCATTTACTAAAGGCCAGAGTGGTTTACAACATATCCATAAACTCAGAAGCTTTTTGAACCAAATTAATTTTTGAAGCTCCTTTCCTTGCAAAGTTCTCCATTGCAAGCAAAATTGGTAGATTAAAATAATATGTAACTTGTGATTTATCCTCTCATTATTGCTATCTCTCAAATTCTTTCATCCGTATTACTTGCAATCGGTAAAAAGGATGCAAGTAGTTTATGAGATTGTTAGCCACTCATAATTGTAACAAGCTGTTCAATATTGTTCTTAGTTATGCGTACCATTTTATGGTGCTGGTCAGTTCTTTTCCTTTTCTTATCACGCAATACATCGACCCAGCTCGGAGCCTCCACGTCAACCTTAAAACGTTTATCACTATTTTTGAAACTACCTTGTTAGCTCACTGCATTATCTTTGAATGCTTTGATACTCACTTATCAATAATTCATTTAATAAAGCATTCAATCATACACCACAAGACAATTGCTAGAATAGGAAACAGTTTTCATGACGAGAATGGCTCACAGCAAAATTAATCTAATTGTTTTACGATGCGTTTGACGGGTTCTAAACTTCGTTGTCATGATATAGCAATAGTAACATGAGATTCCAATGCCTTGAGCATTTCTTCATGACATTTCACTTTAAACTTACCGAAGATCTATTTGAAGAAAGTCACATGCAAGATTTGTAAGGAATGTACTGTACATACCTTGACGTTGCGTGACTACCTAATAAATCTTTTCGTTTAAAATTATTGTTCCTTTTATGTATTTGCATGACGATTCTCTCTTGGAGACTAGTTTTCATTTCTAATTTTTTCCTTTGGTTATGTATGTATGTATGGGTGTATGTACATGCATGCATTTATGTGTGAATATGTGAGTCTTGTTTTGATGTAGGAGTAGATATATAAATTTCTGGACAACAACGGTATGGTTTGCCAAGAATATTACTCGAATGTTTAGTGGGTGATTCTTCAAAGTGAGTCAATATTAAAAGTATGTTTTAGAGTTCTTGTAAGAGTTGAATAAAATAAATTTTACCATGTCCAGATGTCAGCCCGATAACACCAACAAGAAACCACCAAGGATTGTTTAATGGCTGCAAGAATGGGGGAGCGAACCCAAAGTAGCCAAACTTCTCCTCAATACATGAAATTGACTCGCTTTCCTTGTGTCTCTCTCTATGATCCGCTTGATTATCCATCAGCAATACAGGTTAAGCTAAACTTTTATCAAACTGATTCGGGTGTTCGGAGCTCAGAGAGTCCACCTCAATAGTATGCTTGCACTAGATTAATTCTTTTCTAGGACCACTGAAGTTTTGTTCTTATCAGAATGTCATTTGTGGGCACTTAGTACGGGAAAATTGTTTGCTTAGACTGATAAGGATTCTGATTTCTTTTGACAGCTAATTAAATATTCTTTTGACTGATGATTAACAAAGTACAGGCCTAAAAAGCAACGATCAGGTTAGGAACAACAAAAAGCTCGGTAGCAAATTTTAGTAACGATTCATAAATATTGGATCAAAGAAATCACATGAATTTTATATTTTTCATTTAGAGATGTGCACAATGCAATTCGTTGATATGAAGTTCTTGTTGGATCGGTGATACAACATTGGTATGTTGGATATCCTTAAAACTCGAAGCTGAAGTCATATTAAACACTTAAATGAAGTTTTGCAAATTCTGCCTCAATTTCATATTCATTGAGGACAATGGAAAATTCATAGATGTAGATAAATGCTTAATACAGCATCCTGGAGATGCGACGCTTTTAAAGTCATGAACTATAGCAGAGTTTATACGCAGTTTACGTCAAATGAAAGCCCTAACGATGAACAGGAATTTTGCTGCATTTCAAAAAAGAAGAAAAAGTCTTCGAGTTCCTTTCGTTTTCTCTTTTCATCCTCAGCGAACGAGCTCCGATTAAACCTTGTCCAGAAGCGTAAAGCCTGGTTTACATAAGTTGCCGACAGGTTAATTGACACATCAACATCTGACTTTGCGGGCAACAACTTTCTGACATAAACATCTAAATTTTTCCTTCCCAGACTCTAACACAAACTGTCAATAAGTATTTTTTTGATATTATTTTCAAATTTGTCAATTAATTTACTCTGGAATAAATATTCCTACTGGAATTGCGTCTTAAAACTGGTTCTCCAATGTCTCGAGGCCTCATGGTCCTAAAAACCGCATTCTTGATTTCCCGGTGCCATTAATTCTTACCACGCCTGCTACTACAGGTCCATCTTAGTGTGGCAGGTAGAAACCGTTTGACAGTCGCTGTGGACAAATGCATGGGATTTGCATAGTCCAAAATTGCTTTTAAGGCCTGAATGAAAACATGTCATGATTAATGATTGTTTTCAAAACTTAAACATTTCCACTTTTCAGTTTTATGAAACGTTTCAAAATAACCGTATCTGCATTTATGCGGTTGAAACCAAATATTACTATCGTTTTCTCCAGCTTGAAACTGGACCAGCCGTGGATACTGTGTTTCAACCTCGAGATAAATTCCATGTGAAATTGTTTTGCACCATCGATGACCAATTGTGTGTTGCACTCAGGAAAAGAACCACTGTCTTATCAAGCTGTTCCCAGCAGGCTGCCAATTGGAAACACTCAATACGTTATATATCTTTTTGACTGTGATTATGACATGAAAGTTATGTCAGCTACATTGCCGACACCTACATCAACACATTAGTGAACATAGGAATTCATCTTCTCACTTGATAAAGCATCTTGTAATGCAACATGGGTTGGACAAAAAGGCAACTATTAGCTATTTTAAAATGTTTTTATGGATTTTAAGAAGATTTTAGCGTTTATTTTTGTCATAAAATTAAGAATTTACATGTCACTAATGGTAAGCATTTGCAAGTAGAGGGCTAATTTTCGAAGCTCAAACGCTTGAAAGGCTAATAACGCAACACAATGGGACCAAAACGACTGACCACTCTATCTATTCTGAGTATTGAACAAGAGATGTAGCGTTCGGTCAAATTTAGTGATTTTATGGGTAATAGTACAATTAACACAGTTTGGTAATGAGATATATGAAAATCCAGGAAAAACCTCGCATTTTTCCTTTGTTCGCTGCAAATGATGAAAGTGAACGAGATTCACTGCGTGTAGTCAAGACAACAAAGTAGTAATCCTTCGCACCAGTATCTAATGCCACCAGTTTCTGTAAATCCTCACATTGTTACTTGTTGAAATACGATATGTAGTGATCCTTTACTCGACAGTGAGGTTTTCCTCAGCAGTTCGGATTGGTTTTGCCCCAATACCATGGAACAATGGCGTGCTATTGTGTTATGCCCTTACATGATAGGGTTAGACTTAAAACAATAGTTTTTCACCATAGCAGTGTTGAATATAACAATTTTGGTTGAGTCTGACAAAATGTCAGAAAAACTATAAAGTTGGTTGGATATTGACTGAGATTCTTTGGCCCGACATTTCAACTGATTTTTAATGCATAGTGTTTGTTTAACTTAGGAAAAGTCTATTTACATGTAAATTTGTAATATGATATTGTACGACGCTTCCCCTTAAAATGTGCAAAGGTGATTTAAAAGTATTTAGTGTCACTTCGAGAACAAGACCTAACAGAAAATCAATTAAATTGCTGCAAACGTCAAGTTAATATAAAAGTGGTGGTTAATGGCTTCATTCATTCATCACTTTCACTCTCGCTCAAGTGCGAATTTGACAGTTCATCATCCGATTCAGCTTCATGATCAAGAGATGTACTTGCACTCGTGTGAGTGGTCTTTTGTGGAGCGTGTGGTTTGCGAACACTTTGTTGGGGTGTTCATGCAATCTTACAATCTTTCCACCAGGCTTCCACAGTTTGTTCTGGAGCAAAACGTGTAAGGAATGGGCCCTCAGCTCAAATCTCCTAGAGATCATTTAGCTTGTCATCATGAAGCCATGACCTCCGGTCGGACTTGATAAGCTTCAGGGAACAGAACATTCTTTCGACATTGCCATTTAAGACAGGAAGGTGGAAGCACAATTCATTGAGGACCAGGACATTTTTCTATATGCTGGCATCTGGGCAAACATGCAACTTGTGCCACACTTTGTGGTATTCCTCTTTGTCGATTATTTCATCTTGTAGAACGAGGAGGCTGATACCTGAAGCTTCGTGTGGCTCTCTAAAGGTGTTTGCGATGATCTCCACTGCCACTGAAAGTTCACTCAATGATTTGTCTTTGGAACAATCATCTAAATCTTTGGCAGTCTCTCCTGATGAGACTACATGCCGCCAGGTCTGGGTATCGAGAAAACCCAAGATTGCTTTAGAAAGTTTGACGTCTGACTACTCCAGCCTTTCTTGCGTATTTTTCTCAAGTCGTCTCACGTCAGCTAGTGCCTGATCTTTGCAGAGTTCTAACTATGTATCATCAAGGTTCTTGAGGCCAGCTTCTTGGTATTTAATTCCATTCTTAATCCTGTTACTAACGAGCTTCACAGTCGGCTACTAGAATGGGTCAAGATCGGTCAAACTCTTCAACGACGTCTTTGACTTCAGGATATTCTGAAGATCCGGCACAATATCTAACTTCTCAGCTTGTAGTACTTTGCTGAGTAGAGCTGCAATCTTCAGAGCATCTACCTACAGAGTGCAGCCAATAAGAACTTTGACCTTTAGCCTCTTCAAACGGTACCCATTCAGTCGACCTCAATCCGTAACACTGCTTGACTTGTCTTCTGTCAGGGTCGTGAGGTGATCGATACATGCTCCATAGCGGTCAATGATTCTTTGTAGTGCTTGACGCTTGTGCAAAATCTAGCGACTATCTTGGGAACGAACTGGTGCATTTCCATCTTGAGGAAACTCAAACACCTCTTCCAGGTCACTGACAACATCTGCCAGCTCTGAGTTTTTGGTGACTTAGAGTACATGTAGTATAGGCAAAGTAGCATATCAGTGATGTTGTAAATAACTCACTGGTGAAAGAGTCTTTGCAGACGAGCTCAAGTCTGAGCTCTTTTATGATGCAATTTTACTTTGTCTGTTTTTTATGATTGAAATTTCCGTTCAGACTAGAATCACTACAGTTTTGAGAATAGACCTCATGGTCGAGTCAATAAAATAGATAATATCGCAAAAGTGTTCTTAAATAAAGTCCCTAAAATTCAACAGACCTTTTTCAGATTTTTTTCGTACATCTTTACGAAGAAAATGCCAGTGGTGGAATTGATCAATAACTTTAAATTTTCTGATAAAAAAAAAGCGTTTAGTGAATTCAAAAATTAAACCATCGTTAATTGCACACTTTTTAATCCCCAGTAATTTGTTTCAATAAAAGTCAACAACTTACAGTAACCAGTCACTTATTTATGGTAAAGAATGGTATAAAAGCCAAGCGTCACCAGTAGAATTTTCTCTGCCTCTTACCTGTCCCACACTCAGAGCAAAAACTGGCTCGAGAGTTAACGTATCCACCACAAGGACTGCAAAAGTCCAGATATCAAGTTTTCTTGTTCTTTTGGGCGCCAAATTCCAAATTATATCCTCTCTAGGTTAGTTGCGCGTGCAGCGTTTTCAACTTTCTACGGAAGGCGCCTCTGTTTCTACGCACGAGTTTGCTTTTTGGCATATTAGGCATATTAAATAGGCATATTAAATAGAAAAGTGACAAACTTTAAAATTGTTTAATAGATCTAACGTTTCGTCGCAAAGCTTGCAACATCTTCAGAGACAAATAACAAAAACAGTGACGCTAATTATTTAGTGACAGGCAAATGCTAACACATGCGATAACCAATAGAATGAAAGGATAAAAATAAAAATACACTGACGGTAGGTCGATAGACCGTAAAAGCAATAAGGTGAGTCAAAACAGAAAAAGTGGAGCTGAGCCCATGTTGGCATTTCAAGAAGGCTTTAGTTTGGAGATAACTATACTTTCCCGTAAAAGTAACTCAGACTCAGAGTAACAAGAGCTGATGATTTTAAAATCATCAAATGAGATGGGGTGTCCAGTGTCAGCGCGGTGTGAGAGAATGGCTGTGGGAGAAGGACATTTCCGTTTCTTTCCAGTAAGGGTCGAGATTCCCAAATGGTCTGAGACTCGCGTGTGGAGGTGCCGGGATGTTTCTCCGACATACAAGGATCGGCACCCTTGACACGTGAATTTATAAACAACATGCGATCTCAGACGCGTGGGAATCCGGTCCCTAAAAGAAAAGAAACTTGAAAGCCGTACAGTAGGACGAGGAACAAAGCGAATAGTGATATGGGACATAAGTGATAAGGGACATAGCGATAATAGTAATAAGGGACATAGAGAATAGTGATATTCTTTTCTCAGCCAACATTGATTGACTCCCTTGCAAAGTTATAGAGTTTAGTGAAAAAAGTGTAGATGAAGCACTAAGACACCTGCGTTTTCCATACAATTTTCCCTATTTTGCTAACTTTAACATCGTCATTAACTGGAAAAAACAAGGGTTTTTTTACATATAATACCAGACTATCACAAGCATTTCAACAAAGAATATTTTTTGAAACCACCATGTCATTCTTGCAACGATATGATTAGCTGAGCTACAAAAATGCCTAAATTTTCAATTACAAAAGTAGCAGCAGAGTGATATAATCATGAACATGGCAATCACTTTGCCATGGTTCTTTGCCTACGGAATTATAGACCAATCATTTTCCCAGTCATGGGAATGGTAAATTCTATAATAATTACAGGTTTCATGTGTTGGTATGGAGAGTGCTAACAAAGGACAACTTTGAGCAAGTATTTCTTGACCTTGCTGCTTGGTTTTCCTCAACTGCAAAGTATCCACGTTTGGAAATATTTACACCTAGAAAATGGAATTGACACTGTTTGTTCAGGATAACAACGTAACACCTACAATCTAAACCCACGAGCACTATTTAACATGTTACCTGAACAAGTCAAGGGCATTGCTACTGGAAGCAATGGTTTATTCACACACCCCAAAGTCTTGAAAACTAGTAACTATAAGTGTGGGAAGTCAAGAAGAATTGTACCAATACACATCACTACAATAACTTATCAACTGAAAGTCACTTTCAGTTTCCCATTCCTGACATACATAGTTGTTAGCAAGACTTAAATGTCATGCTATTCAAAATTGGTATGACTGTTTGCTAGACTTACTTGGAGGAAACGATCAATAAAAATTAAAACAAAACATGAAGTAATAAAGTGTATTTGTCTAAGTCCCTGAGATGAATTCACTGATTGATGAATAGCGTAGACTTAGGGCATAGCTTGAACCCACAAAAAAATCGATGAAAATACATAATTCAGCACCACTGCTTTCAAAGGCATGATTAACTTTATCCAATCAATTTTGCCTCCATGAATGACAAATTATTTAATTCTTATTCAAGGTGTTCACAAGTCAGGAAAACAAACACATCAAACAAATGAGAAATACATTTCCATAGTAACATCATCAGAGTGTGTGTTACTTGTAAAGTGACGAAACGTTAGTTCCTTATTAAAGTATTTTCCAAAATTTCCTGATGTGTATATTTGCGACATGGGCTTCCTGAAAATTATTTACTGGGCAATAATCTTTATTACTAGACTTCGATTCCCGCCTGGCATTTCGATAGCCGAGATCCCGTCAACCCTCAGGACAAAGTGGTTGTGGTAACGGTGATAACCGAAAAAGATTCGTTGGTAGTATCATAGCTCACATGATGTGCGCAGTTTCCCGAATTATTTTCGAAGTTTAATACCATATACCAGGCATAGGTTGCAAAGTAGAAATAATTCACTTCTCTATGGAATTTCAAGTTTCTCATGACCTCGGTTTGGTTAACTTTTTCCTTAATATTTATTGGTACATTGCTAACATCTTGTCGGGACATTTGTCTAAAATCTTCCCACTTACTCCCCGCCCATTTTCAAATTGCTGGGCTACGCGACTGTCCAGGAACGAAAACTGGAATTCGGTAATAGTAAACTGTAGCAAAAGTGGTCACATCAATGTGGCCGCCGCAGCAATTTCCGACTTCATTTTCTGAGCACTAGTCGCTCAATCCAGTCTTACTTTGAAATCAGTGAAGCATGCTCACAAGTACACAAAATAAACGCGAGCACAAGTGGAAGCATAACAACAAGACAAAAGAGAAAACAAAACAACTACTTTTGTCTCTTACTTGCGGTTACATTTCCATTTCACCCCAATTCACAGGTGCATTTTGCTTGTGCTTGCGCTCACATTTGCATCACTCGTGTGAACCAGGCTTTAGCAACATAACGAGATAACAATAGCGTCCCGCAAAAGAAAAAGACACTTTCTATTGATATGGACTAGGAAACATCATGAAAGTAAAGTAACATGAAACCATGGAAATCACGACATGAGGGAAAAAACTGGTTATTTTGTTCTGTAATTTCAAAATTATCCTCGAAGATATACATGAACAGAAACTTTTCATGATAATCTGACACTGCAAATATTAACTGTAGAATATTGATTCCAGCGTGATTTGAAGTCCACCTTAAGTTGTCGCGAGAGTATCTCGTGCACTTAAATTGGATAAAATTTGCCTCCAATGCCTGTGGACTAGATAGCGCAACAGGTAGAGTGGCGGAACGGTATTCCAAAGATGCGAGTTCAAATCCCCCCTCAAGTCAACAGTTTTCAGTTGACTTCGGAAGTGTCAGATTATCATCGAAGGTTTCTGTTCTTGTGCTGTAATGTTCATGTCTTTTTGCCATTATGTCGGTTGTGCTGACTTTAGCTTTTGTAAAGCCGTTGAAGATCATTCTCACCAAAAGCTTTAGAACAGAACTGTAATTTTCAAATGCAAAAATGATGACTAGCAGTTTAGATATAAAAAATTTCCTATTCTTGTAACTTTGTGGCTGAATTGCACAAGGCCTTTTTGAATTTGTGGCTACCGCTGACCAAAGTGGTCGCGGTAGCCATATAGTCAGCGTGTATCTTGATTGAGTATTTTAGACAATTATGACTGTGCACACTAGGAGTTATTTTTATTATTGCATTCACTCTCCCAGTTGTAGGAAGGATAATTTAGGTATCAAACGTTAGGTTTTAGGCTTCTTGAGATTTTTGAAAAATTATTAATCTTCCTTGAAGGGTGGGGAGGGTTTGTTGCGTTCGCGTATTTCTAGTTTCAAGTGTATATTCATGACTTACCTATATGTCTCAGTCTAGCTTCTCCGAGAATGTTTGTTGACGACACATAATTTATGCAGTCTAAACGTTGGATTACCTCGAAAGCAGCTGAAGAAATCTAATCTTGGAGTAAACTACCTGATATGCTCCTAAAGACTATGAAGTTAATCTTAATATTCATAAGACAGGATTCATAGTACTTGTAATTGGATCCCGCCAGCGAATCCATGCCCATATATGACAATGACGAAACTAAGGTCAACATTTATGGAAAGAGATCAAGAAAGTTGGTGAAGCCAAATCGTTGGCCTTGTCCATTAACGAGCATCTTTATTAGTTCTGGCACTTAGATTAAATATGTTAGAAAATCTGTTTGGTCATTGCTATCCTGAAAAGCAGAAGACCATTCTAGCCAAAAGGACTGCGCAATCAAATTTGCCAAGAACTTACTCAACTTCACCACAACGATTTTTGTTCTGAGTAAGATGGTCTTAATGCGACATTGCATGAGTGACAAATTACAAACAAAAACTCTGGCAGCCAAGGTCATAACGAGGGGTAGTTATGATACTAGTGCCAGTACTTTCTCCGTTATGCTTCACTATGACATATCTCTCCAAACGCCAGAAAAAGCTTAGGCAGTCTTAATGTTCAAAATGATCAAAATATTTCCTCTGCCGTTAATGTCAAATTTATTTACTCTCAGCAGCACTGATTAGAATATGAGGAAAGCAGGGAAGTAACTGATTTTTCCCAAGTTACGTACGAACTATGTGAAACGAAGTTTCAGCTTCAGTGCTGCATCCTCATGGAGAAATTTGCCCCATAATGTCCATTTAACGACGACACTTGGACTCTTCAAAAAACCAATCGACAGACACAATTATCATTGTTATCTTAATGTAATAAAGCTCCCGCTAGGCAATCTTGAAGATTCTACCATGTTGAAATTAACAATAAATGAATAATAGTAATACTTATAATAATATTTGACGAAACTCCACTCATTTACAAAATGATTTTCAGGGAGGTCCTAACTAAGAATCAGAATTAAATACAAGGAAATAACAAAATATAATAAAAATACAAATGATTAATAAAACAGCGATTTTGTCGTGGTAACAAATTTAAACACAGTTTTTAAATATGTAGATACCATGGTGAATGGTAATTTAAGATAAAGTAGGAGAAGATGAAGAGTAATATACGCTTTAAAGAGGTATACACAGTTACCAAAGACTGTTGGATAGTTTAGTTCTTAAAAGAACTGTTTGAAACTTAAAGAGGTAAAATTCTACGTAAAGAATAAGTCTAAAGAATTAGAAAAAAACACGATGCATTAATTAATGAATAAACGAATATATGAAATGAATGAATGAACGGAATGATGAATGAAGGAAGGAAGGAAGAAAGGAAGGAATGTTACAATCCTGTTTGATTCAACTTTAAAACTTGACATTGGTAGAACTGGTTTACCATGAATACTTGATTTACAAGTATTGCAAGTAGGATAATTGCACGGACTATTAAAGCTAAATTATTCTACTTTTTTTATAAAGGATTTACCAGTCATCACTGCAAAAGAATTGTGTTAAAAACCGGTTTTCTTTTTCTAAGTCAAATACGGATTTATATTTTCTACTTTAGGCGATTCCATAAAGGAACGGTACATGTAACAGGAAATTTATCTATGATTAAAATCAATGTTTTATGAGTGCGTATTCTCGGGGGTTAAAATTCTAATCGGGGCAAAATTTGGCGATAGGTTCAGTGATAAGCCAAAGATTAATATCAAACGTTGTATTCCTACATTTTTAAACAATATCCTTCAAGAAAAGTACCAGAAATCCCTTCAAGGAATTGGTATTTCATCTTTCTGGTTATTTTTGCAAACTGCTTATTCATGTTTTATGCGAGTTTTAAGTTAGGTTTCGCGCGAAACTAAAACACCGTCCCAAAAACATCACAACAGTATCATCCCCTGGCATGGACAGCGGGAACTTTTGTGTTAAATTTTTGATTGGTTTACCTTTTAATGTTTTTATTTATCTATATTTACAACGAATGCAGAAAACACATTGGCTGTTTTCGCTTCAAAGTAAAGGTAAGCATACCTAGATATTTATGTTAACCCTGTTATATAATCACCCGAATTACTTCTCTTGACGTATGTGCATGGCTCGTAAGAGAGTGCAATATTTGCTTGTGATAAATAGTTCACATACTGTCTGGCATATAAATGACAACATAGTTAACGTAATACCTACGATCCATGTGATAATGTAGTTTAAATATATGATATATTCTTATAGTTCACAATCAATCACATCGTTCATACAATACCGTATTCCACTTGCTCATTCAATCTGTATAGCAACCTATTGTTTACCTTGTCGTCTGGCCAAGTGTAAACGACAAGCTCCTTTATCCAAAACGGCAGTTCAATTTCCTTAACACCAAAGAGCACCGGAATAAAACGGCAGTTTCTATAAAATGTCGAGCAAAGTTCGCTGCGGATATGTGTTATCTCGCTGTACACAATTCTGTCATTTTGAGATAAATTTTCTACGGCAATTGTTTCTTCGTCCAGTCGACAAAGCTTCAAGTACGCTGGGGACACTATCATGAATACATTCTTTGCTTGACGCAGTTGCATTTCACCGAATCGGAATCTTCCCAATTCTCTGAGCTGTTTCTCGTTTGTCGAACTTTGCATAATATCCATTTGGACGTCATAGCCATGGTTTCTGAACCACGAGGTAAACTTTACCACTTTACTGACAAACGCTTCACTTTCGGGACAGTAAGAAACATAAAAGGAGTGTCCTTCGTTCAGAGCAACTATGAAATCAAGAAATATGTAATATGAAGTAAAATGGATTAATGTTTCATTAAGTTCACAATGAGAGAATTGACTGAAGACATAACCTCAAGAATAATCTTACATTTAATAATTTCAAATTCTGAATCGAAACATAAGTTACGAATTTATGAAAATGATGTAAATGATGTTCTAATACTTAATTTTAAGGTAGAAAAGCATTTTTTCAGGATTTTAACATTTCTATTTTTGTTTTGTTTTTTGTTTATTTTAAAAACAGCTTTCCTCAAAGAGAAAATAAAAATTCTCTCAGGAAAACAAGGTTTCATCATTTCAATGTATCCTCAATAAAATATCTGGAGCCATCGTTTCATTCTCAGATCGATCAATCAGGACATCAAACTTAGATATTGCGTTTTGAACGATCTTCATTTGCAAGCAAACAAAAAATGTATACACAGATACGATTGAGTGCATGTACTCGTAATTGCCATCTATTTATATGTCGTAATGATTAAGATTAAGTATTCCTTTGTAACCTTTTTTCTACCATTTGACTCCACGTCGGTCAATGGTTAGAACATCTCACTGTTGAGCTAAGGATTGTGAGTTCGATTCTTATCAGACACCATAAAACAAACAGCGTTTCTCTTCTGAAAATATCTGTTGCCACACTACCGCACACACTCCCAAAAAAACTCCCAGGTAAACAAACAAATCAAATCTTACAAACAGAAATTTATTCTATCAATATCAGTCAAACGTCTAAGCACACGTGAATTAAATCTTTCGATCTCAGAAGGGAGTGGAGGAGAGTCAACGAAAGCCTCAAAACGTCTACCACTGGTGTTGTGCAGTATGATATGCTTTGGTAAATAGAGATCATACATTAACTAAAGGAAGTCATGTTGCCAACGGTCACTCAAACCGCCCACGACAAATTGGCTGCTGCCATATTGGATAAAATAAGGGGCAAACCAAACAGAGCCCGGATGATATCTTCTTTTTTGTCTTTTCTAGAAGTATATAAAACACTCAAGGCAATAAAGAACGAGTAACCAGAAAAGCAGTATTTCTGCTATTTAGTTAACGAAAACAAACACGCAAACAATTCCCTCATCATGAGTGTTTGGCCGAAAATTTCTTGAATAGACGGAAAAGGGCATGAGAAAAAGCAATTTGCACACCTCCTTCCAATTTACTCAATATGGCGGCATTCCATTGGAATCCAATATTCGGTCATTTGGGGTTTCATGGAATTTGTTTCTTGTTGTAGAATAGAACCATATTTTCATATTCCAACTTCTATGACTTGAATGAGGGAGAATAGTTTGTCCTGGTAAAAGTTGATTGTCCAAGTTAGGGTAGTCTTGATAAAGACCGTTACTGACTGCCGCTTCGACCGCGCCAGCGGCGGTTATCTTTAGAATGGACCGATCGCCACTGTGGCCATCTAAATGTCAATTGAAAACATTCTTTTTAAAGTTTACTGAGGTGTATTGAAAGAGTGGTTACCTGGTGGTAGTCGACGCTTTTTTCTATGATATGAAAATGCAGCCATCACAAGCAATATAATTCCCAGGGCTACTCCAGTTACACACACAACAATTGACTTCATCATCCCGATGTTACCACTTTGATTAGATCCTGGCGAGGTTAGACGGCTGAATGTGGACAGTGAGGCTAAGGTTTCAGGTGGCGTCGTTGATGCAGGATCTTTCGTGAATAAAGAAGAGGAATTAGATCCTGCCGAGGTTTCACGACCGATTGTGGACAGTGAGGCTAAGGTTTCAGGTGGCGTCGTCGATGTAGGATCTTTCGCGAATAAAGAAGACGAATAAAAATCAAAAAGGAAGAGATTGGCTTGCTAACTAAGCTGAAAACTTAGGTAAAAGTTAATATAAGTTTTGAAGAGCATTTTAAAACAAATCTAAGTTTGCCTCTTTCAAGAGAATTCTTAAAACGATTAATATTGTCGTTGAGCTCAATTCTATTGTTATTTCAGTCTTTTCTCCAGACATCTCCGAATTAAAGATTTTCTAATGACTTAACCAGTAACGAAAAAACCTTGAAAGAATATTTTGATTTATTGTTGACTTGAGTTCATGTCTCACATTTTCACATTAATATCTTAAATTAAATTTTTCAGACATCAAGAAATTAGCAGACGGATTATTTGATCCACTTGAGTATTCATGAATAGTTAAACTGTTCGAGTACCTGGAATAATTCTTAAAATCGATTAAAATAACTATGTAGAAAGATAAAAGTGGTCATGGTGATAAAATTTATATGAAACAATCAAGCATGAACAAAATGCTTAAATGAACACATATGAAAACACAATAGCAACAGTCCTACCATCATAAACAGGAATAAATGCTGCAAATTCAGGCTCAGCACCTTTTAGTTTAGGTTGTGGTATCACCTTTGAAAGCAATTTTGTAAAAATTTTTGAAAAAAGGACATTAAGAAAATTCGCAGATATTAATGAACAATTATTATACCTAGTATATTATAGTAATATGTCTGACATTCTTTCGAATTCAGTAAGTAGCACGATTGCAACTTTTCTCTATGGCCCTGAAAGGTGATATTGATTCACAGTTATGATGGGTCAGAGAAAAATTAGAGAAATCTTTTTATATCAAACTGGTAACTGCCAGAATTACCATAAGCTTACCAAAATTCGCTTTGTTTTAAATTTTCACCGAGCGTTGTCGTGAGCATAAGAAAGATTTTTGATTTTCTTTGGCCAATATTTTAGTTTTCAGATAATGCTTATGATATTTCAGTTGAAAAGACTCCTGGTATTATTCAGCAGACCTCGTGATGACAGGGACAAATTAAGAAACGAAATGAAATTAAGGGTAGGAAGAAATATCACCCGACGTGATGACAAATAAGTGCGTTTATAGTAGAGAGGGTGACATTTAATCACATAAATTATTCATCCCATTGTGATACAGAAGTACCAATGTGATTACGTGTTGGGAATAGAATTAATACGTTTTGTTGTACATTCATACTTCATTCTTGCTTCTTATTGGTCGACATTCACCAGTTAATTTTCAATGTCTGGAACCCTTGACATCATTTCCGCCGAATATCGTGAATTACTCGACGGAGCTGTCCAAAATAAAAAAAAACCCAACTCCTTGACGCTGATGACGCACCACCTTAAGGCCGCGTAAATAACAAAACAGCAAAAATGGCCTGTGGCAGTTTGGAAAGTTAATCGTACGAGTATTTTTATTGCAAATCTTCTTGGATCTATCGCTGTTTTGTATGTAATGTTTAAAAAATGAGCAGGAGTGCTTTATCGGATATAAAACATGATGCAGAAGCCAAGTGTTTTGGATCCGATGAAGCACGTACTGCTAGTTTTTTGAACGGCTTAAAAAAACGAAACGTTTTATACGCTAATTCCTGACGTAAGTTTGGAAATTTTTGTTTCCTAAGGCGAAAAATATTGAGGAAAATTTGAAAAGAAATTCAGAATAAAGTCACACGTGTCTTTATCACATATAAAGACACGACATGGTTGTGATTTTCTTTTGTATTTTCCTAGTGAATTATTAATGAGTTTTTAAGTAATATTTAAAAACCGAGCAGAATTGCTTTATCGGGATTTAAAACACGAGGCGATAGTCGAGTGTTTCAGACCCGATAAAGCACGAACTGCGAGTTTTTAAAATGTCTTCTAAAATGAGCCCCCTAATACGTTAATTCGAGTACAAAGTTTGGAAATTTATCTTTCGTAAGCCGAAAAAATTGCATTTCTCCTTCACATGTAAAGGCACATGTGTCTTTATCACATATATAGATCCGATACGCCTATGATTTTCTTTTGTCTTTTCCTCATGAATACTTAATGTATTTTAGAAGTGTGATAAAACAATTATTGGATTCGGCTTCAAGAATCATCCAGACCTCGGTCAATGTTATCCGCCTCACCCTTCAACTTAGGCAGATAACATTGACTTCTGTCAGGATAATTCTTGATATCATGCTCAGCCTCATCCAATATATGTTTAATACCTTGGAAGAACGACTACTTCATTTCGGACAAGGCTTAATAATCATTAAAGCCGCCTATTAAAAGATGTGAAAAAGGGTCAAGGAAGAATTCCAGGTAAGCATTTGTACTTTTATTTATTTCAATGCGGTGACACAGGTTTGGCAGTTCTGCTTATGATTACTTACAAAAATAATGTAAATAGGCCCACTGACTTAGAAGATTTTTGTACTATTAGTTAAATACTTTCGTCCATAGAAGATTGAATCTTAGGTATTTTATGTAAATGAAGGATTATTGAAATTTTGATGAGATGTAATGAGGAAGATATCAAAGGCGCTTTCGAATGTACGATGTTTTATGTGTTTTAATCTGTTGGCTTTGTGCATGTAATGTTCAAAACGGAGCAGCAATGCTTTATCGAATTTAAAACACTAGGGGATAGTCGAGTGTTTTAGATCCGATAAATTACGTACAGTATTTTTTCTGAATGATTTATAGAACGATCCTATGTTTTAAAATCAATGGTTTCTACATAAGCTAAAAAAATTGGGGAGAAAAATAAACGCGTTCTTAATGAGCTTTATGAACATGAATATACCTACACCTATACCTTTACCTATACCTATACATATATCTATAGTTATACCTATGACTATACTTATACCCATACTTATACCCATACTTTACATATACATATATCTATACCTATACCTATACTTACACCTATATCTATACCTATACCTACACCTACACCATACCTATAGCTATACCTATGCCCAAAGTAAAAGTAAAGTACCTTTATTTATACTGGATAACTCTACCAGCTACCAGAACTGTTCTCCCTGGAAATCCAATAAGGGCCATCCATCATGGGTCCAGTGTTACTACAGTAGGAAACCGGAGTACCCGGAGAAAACCTGCGATGCTTAGTAGAGTCAAACTGGACAACACTATTCTCACGTGTGACCTAGGTAACTTTCATCAGAAAACTGCACGAAGCCGGAATTCAACCTTAGTCACAGTGGTGCGAGACACGTGCTCTACCACTGACCCACCAGCACTCCGTTGAAGTGAAAAATCGTCGACCCAGTTTTGACCACATTATAAATTACTTTTGAAATGATGGAGTTTCTCCTTGTCAACTTATCACCTTGTAAAAGAAATATCCAGAATTTTATAATAACTACACCACTATACCACCAACCACCATACAACCACAATACCACCAGCACCCCCTATATAGTACTCCCGCCTATACCTATACCTTCTACCTATACCTATACCTATGGCTATTCCGATGCTTGAACCTATATATACCTGTACCTATACCCCAACTGTATACGTATACATATACACAAACGTATATCCATACGTTTGTATGTTCACTTCATTAAATATATACTTATAAAATTAAAAAGGCTATGACTGCAAGAAAGAAAATAGGAAAAGAAAAAGGAAGGAAAGAAAGAGAAAAGAAAGAAAGAAAGAAATATAGAAAAAGAGAAAAAAAATGGAAAGAAAATAACATGTTTCGATTGAGTCTAGTCAGACTACGAAGTCCAATTAGGATTCTTATTTCATATTACTAGATTATTGTTTTATGAAATTAAATTAGGACCCTTATCTAATTTTACTTTATTTATTTATTTATTTATCTATTTATTTATTTACGTATCTATTTTATGCTTTTTAAGCTCTTTATTTCTACTTGCTATACCAAGAACTTAAAAAACTGTGAGAACAACTTCATACGCAAAAAGCCCCAGATACATTCCAAACATGCATAACTCAATGGAAATAAATACCTAAAGGGCTTCTGGCCAATTACTGATCTTAATTCGCTTATAAGACTTCCACAACTTTTACTCTGGTTATCTTTTTAATGTAGCACCAGTGTTGCCAGGTGGGTTGTCGGCCAACTAGCCCAATCCACCTCCGCAAGTAGTCCAAAAATAGCCCAATCGCTTTTCACCAGAAATAGCCCAATTTTGCTACAGTTAGTAAAATCTAGCCCAATTTATAACAAAAAATGTTGAAATTTAAACAAAGTTCCACAGATTATAGTGACGTATCACAGTGATTTTCTTTTTATAAAAGGCAGTTCAAGAATTTCATCTAAACAGGAATCGCGAAGGAGTTTTCAAAGTGGCAGGAGGGCAAAAATTACAGGAGAAACATTGACAGAGAAAATAAGTCAAATTCCTCTTGGTTATACCAAGACGTTTATTCACTGGTTTGATAACCCCTAACAAATTGTAAACAATAGCAAAATCGTCGAAAAAATCGGATCATTGGCATTTGCCTGCCTTGCCCCCACTTCAACGGTCTTGACTAAATTGCGACAAGTAATTCGTTTTGTTTCATTCGATATCTCCAGGTGCTCTACATATCCATCCTTTGATAATTTCTTCCTTCTCCCGTTCTTTACTGTATTTTTTCTTGTATTTCGTCGACTTTCCCATGATATTTTACATTTTACAAATCTCTACTACAATCAAATCATGTCGCAACGGTGACCTGCAAAAACTAATTCCAGCCCAAAAACCCGCAACCTGCAAACTCCCAAAATTTCCCGCAAGCAGGCTTTAAAAGCCAGCCCAATTGGGCGGGAAAACCACCCATCTGTCAACATTGTGTAGCACCACATATCCAAAGGAACTGTCTCAGCAAATATTAAAACACGTCAAATTTGGTTAAAAACTCTACTATTACAACGTTTATCGTCTACTAAACCTCTTTGGTGTTGTGACATCTTATGAAGCACTCTTTGTACGCTACATTTGATCAAATTTATGTTAGGGTAACTTCGACATTTCGTTCATCAAATCTAAATGTCCCATCATTAAGATTTGGTTGTAAATTTATTTTCAAAACTTCTCTAATCAAAACATTTCTCGAACAACAATCCCAACAGATAACTTCTGTTGATTCTAAATAAGGAACGACGCTTTATGGGGGAAGAACGCATCCATTTCTAGTATGAAGTCTATACTTTTCAAAACAATTTTTTCCCTTAATTATACTCGAAAAAGTTATTTTTGCTTAAGAGAACAATTCCACGGTCTTATGCAGGCAGCTGCGGCCAGTAATTTTGACCAATGATTCTGGTCCCAGAGTTATAATCTGATTTAAAAATATTTAACTCTAAATATAGTAAAAAGAATCAGAGAAAGATTGCGTTTTCTAATGTTTAAACAAAGTTGGTCTATATTTTTGAAGTCAGGAGCAGCGTAGGTCGCTTTGGAATCAATATTTCATCCCAGGTCGAAAATATACCATTTTCGCCGTAGAACTATTTATCATAAGTATTCTCTATTGAACCCTCGCAGTTATATACCATTTAACTGTATGGCAGAATTTGAAACGTTTTAAACAGAACTTATTCCTTACAGTGTCAAGAAGTGAGAATTTTTATTTGCTGATCACCTATGATGTAATTAAGTTTGAACGACTGCCATGTAATATTAACCTTTTTGGTGAGTCATGCATATTAATTTACTTATAGCATTAATATTATGCAGCAACGCTTTTAAAATTAATGATTATAACGATAACCTTCAATTTAATATATACTATTAAACACATTACTGAAAATATGCAGAAATGAATTATACTCTTTTTCACATAATTTTGTAATTATGAAAGAAGTATTGAAATTTTTGGGACTTACAGCAATATCTAAGTTCCAGTCAGACCTCCAGCGCTTTGACTCCTTAATTTCGAATTCATTGGTCTGTATGGGGATAAAAAATATTTCGTTACACATTAACAAACATACAGCTAAGCTGCTTAACAAATAAGGAGAGGATGTATCAAAATTACCGTTTTTTTTAATATTAGACACTCTATGGAAAAATCTCCGGAGGAAATCCACATCAAGAAATAATTGAGAAGTGAAGTACCATTCTTTTCTACAAAAGAAGACGATATTTTAAAATTCCTTTGAGCAGCTTTATATGCTAGCTTAGAGTGAAGGCGAAATTTCACTTTATTTGGATTTCATTTATACGTAAGATTGTTAGGAGATCCTCTCTGCCAAATTTTCTCATGTCAGCGTCTACACGAACAGGAACACAGGAATTTGTCATCTACATCAGATTGAACTATGATGGTGTTCTAGACTTCATGTAGAATTGCACGGATGAAACATATTTCTAAAAGACTCATATCACTCTCCACTGCAGTAGAGCTGCGATTTTATCTACTTAGTCGGATTAAACATTGCCTGAAGATCTTTGAATGTGATCGATTGTTTCCCCTAGTTTTAGATTTTTTGTCTTTTTCTTCGAAAATTTTGAAGGTATTGCACCAAGTAGCGACAATCCTTAATGTTCACCATGTTATTTACTTCAACATCGAAACCAAAAATGCCAGACAGCCAGCGTCGCCGAGAGCCACTGCGGGCCCCGAGGGGAAGAGTAGAGTAGTTAGTAGACACCCTCCTGTCCAAAATTAATTTCATTAACCTTTCAACTATTGGGTAAAGTTCGGAAATTTTCATGACAAGTAATTCACGGTTTTGCACTGTCTCGCCGTATGAACTTCGGAAATGAACAAAACAGTAAAGCAATTCTAAATTTATATCAGTGAACACAAGTAATACCAATTTCAAAATTTTATAGCAGGCTTTCAAAAGTTCCCTCGTCTAATTAATTCAGTATTACATTAAATCAAACCACATATGCCCATTGATGCATGTCACATATGCGATAAACGTCATGTAATATAAAGTTATCTTTCTTTTCGTGTCTGCAACACGAACGTCGCCAAATTGGAATGCAAAAAATGATCATATTGTCTTATTTTACTTAGAAACACTGATGACATATGTACAATAGTTCCTTATCCAAGTAATAAAAAATATGCATTCAATATAGTACTTTACGGCCAAAAGGGGTTCTTGATTTCTTTTCCGTGCCCCCTTATTTTGTCCGAGCAGAGGGTCAATTTGATCCCGCTACGCCCCCCTGTCGGCGGTAATCTAGTCAGGTTTTAGAGGTCCTCTAATGTATTTTGGAATGGTTAAAGTTTGAAATTGCTTCATTTTTTTTTCATGTCTTTGGAGTTTATGTATCGTCTTGGCTAATGTTGCTCGAAGACAGCCAACATGAAATGCTCATTTAACTGTCGTTAGTTAGTTTGTGGGCTTAGTCCTTCTCTTCAATAAACTGAAATCTTTTTAAACCGATTTTGCAAAATCACCCATTAAAACCGAATTATTTTTTTTCCCATTTCATGAAGTGTTTCACTAACGTCTCAATGTAATTATAGCTTTTGTTATTGTGATCACAAAAGACAATTAGGTTGGTGTGACCTGTTTGAAAGATAAAGTGCACATGTTTACTAACAATTTAAAAATTACTTAATCACAAAGCATTTGAAACTTAATCCGATATTTGCATCTAGGATGATGCCGGTCAGCTACATATTCATATGGCCAGAAATTGAGGACAGGAAGCAATTTGATCTGTAGGCGCAATTTTTGAACGTATTGTTGACCATCATATGTTAATGGCAGGCTTTCAATAGAGACGTTTAATTGCTAATAAAAATTTAATGGCCCAGTTGATGGAACATCAGATATAAATTTACAAAGTAAACTTTAAATGAAACCAAATTAACGAAATTTTTTAGTAGAAGTCTTTTTGTTAGTAAATTTTAACACAAAACCACACTCGTTGATGTTGTGGTTGTTTATGCTAAGTTCGGTTCTCATCTTATCAACTTATGGATCAACTTACATACATTCTGAGGCACAAAAATCATACATTTCAAGACATTTGGGAACAAATTTGAAGACATGGAAATGTCGATAAAACAAGTACAAAACAAAGTATCATACTTTCCGAGTGCATCAGTATCATCCGCAAAAGTATCAGACGTGCATCCGCTCAACATACCAACCAGGCATAACCAAACTCGTGGCTCAAAGAGGCATACTTCGCCAAATCTTCCTGATTTAAGAGACTTGTGTACATGGAGAAAAAGGTATGATTATAAGAGTCTCAGGAATCTATTTAGATTTAACGAAGTGTCACAGAATTTCCAACGATGAATGTTTGTGTTATTTGCTAATGTTGGAACGTGCACATGTAGGAATTTTACACGACATATAATTAAAATGTGCCTTGAGGAATTTGCTTTACCAAATTTATATAAAAGTGACATCTTAAAATTGTCAGTTAAGGAACCAATGCGCTAGCTTATTCGCAATACTGCCCACGATTTCTAGCCACGTTTCCTACTTTTACTATTCTGATAAACCCACTCGGCTGGCATGTAATAGTAATTGTTTCCAGTCCACTACAGTTGTTGGAAAAGCAAGAGTGAAACGGGTAGAGAAAACGTAGAAGCAAAGAGACATACTTTCTTAAGAATATTTGACAAGTATAATAATGCTGCTTTTTTGCTGCAAAGTTACATCGACTAAAATTTTATTTCGATTTATATTAAATTTAGGTTCCTTCAAAGAATAAATTTGTGCTTACTGAATCGCTTATTTCAGGATTATATCGTTTTCAGATATAAGTCATTTCACGAAAATAATACAAATATCAGCTTTTAACATGGTGCGTACATGAAATTTTAATTTTCTGCGAAAATACCTACCATTCCTAAAATTCAGAATTTCTCGGATGCCGTTGATAACAACATATTAAAATTTGACATATGATATATCTTATGATTAATAAAATTGAGAAATTGAATTGACAAATTTTAAAAATCATATTTTTGGATTCTGTCGAAGAGACATACAAAGTGAAGGGTATTACGGATACATACCTCCCATCCTTTTTTTTAAAGCCTCCATTTAATAATGTAAACGGCGCTCTTTTTTTTGAACAAAAACATCCTTCAAAGTGAATATTCATAATCAAATAGCATCAATTTAGGGGAGCTTTTTTTCGTATAGAATGCATCTTAAACCTCGTGCCTCTCCAATTTATACTTCATTACCACGCCACAGTTATATTGTATCATTTCTGTCGTACATAGTATGAAGATTGGTGGTATCTTCGACAGAATTTCAAATGAAACAGCTTTCTACAGGATTATATTTTCATGAAGCATTAAGACAGCTAATCATAAGAATATTATGAGAATAATCATAGCATCAAAATTAATTCGCTCATCTCGAATTCTTTTTCGGTCATTTCTTTTTTGTTTTTTTTTTCGGGGGGTTATCTCTCAAGTAAAATGGGATGCTGATCCCAAGCTTTACCGTTTTAAGAAATTTTGCCTACGATATAGTATTTATTTAATAAACTTCTTGACAATTAAATCCATGGAATGTGTGTCCAACAATGTAGATCCCTACAAAAGCGACAAGTTTCATAGAATACTAACGAACAAGTCAATCGTTAATAAATTCATTTTTGTTAGGTCTCCGTTATGTTTAGCAAACTAAAAGAAATTGAAATGGTTTATCTTGTACCTTTTGGAGTTGTCCACCGAATCCTTGCAATGTAAGTGGTTTTTTGTTTAATAAACTGAACTTTTAAATTCTCTTTTGTTAGAGGTGGATATCCCGACACATCTTCTGAGAAAGGACTGTAATGGCAACCTTAAAAAGAATCAACAGATTATTGTTTTCCCCATAACCTTACATAAAAAATCAAACAGTTTGAGGTTTTATGCCGAAGTTAAGGATATATTTAAATAACCACGCAAACTAATAATTTTATAACTCCAAGAACAGTACAATCATTCATTCCATAATACATTTTCCTTTCTTAAAATTACTCGTTTCATAAAGTTTCCTTTCCTAAAATTATTAAATTGGATGTGTTTGTGTAAAATAGATCTAATTGTAGTTACAGTTCATCCCCTCGCCCACCACGCGAAGTGCCACGCGACGACCGAAGGCCCGAGCAGGCGAGGGTGCTAATCTCGACGTGCGTGGAGTCCTTTTAAACAAGTCGTGACTAGGGTAAAAAATTCTTTTTATTTATTTGTTTATTTATTTGTTTATTTATTTATAGGTATATGTTTACTTGTTCCGCACTCTCAAGAATACAGTGTGAAAACTTGGGGACTGTTATGTTGTTGACTAAACGAGAGATCGAATTAAGGATATTGCTCTCGTAGTTTTTTCGCTTTTACGGACCACTACAAAATTGTTTACACCATTTGAACACTAACGCCAGTAAATGATTGAACACCAATTCACGAGATAGCTTTCGTTAAAGAGTCAGAGCTTGCGACTGATTTCAGTTTTTGAGGCTGTCTTAACCATTCATTACTTGGACATTGAAATAGCAGCTTTCTAACTTAGCTCCAGAGAAATTGCTCGACATATCACTTCGTTTGGCATGGCTTTGAGTTAGTTTTTCCTGATGAATTTCGACAAAAGCTACAGGCATAAGGGAACTCGAGCTGGCGCTTGTTGACTGGACATTTGCAGAGCAACTCATTGTTTATGACATTCCTAGCTGATGTTGAATGGATGTTGATTGGTATAAATCGAGACTTTTCATGTTCTATAACCATGCACTTAGCTGTGCTAGGTAAATCACAGGTATGTCTAAATCAAGAAGCCTTTAAATACAGGTTTTGCAATTAGAATGGTTAGTTAATCTTCCCTACTGGCCAATGAAGAGAATAAGAATTAAGTTATTCATTCTCTGAGGATGTTGTGTGCAGCAACGAAACGTTAGAATTATACTAATGTATAAACCTTTAAATATGCCTATTTTTGCGTGTTTTTTCCTGGGCTTTATTATTTCTTCTTCGTTTACGATTCCCACCTGGTACCTCTGTCGCCCGTTGTCATTTCAACGTCAAAATCACATGAAAAGGGATTAGTCCGGGAATATTCCAGTTTGTCCGACACTTCAAGGAAAATAATCACAGAATTCATTCAATTAAATATTTCAAATTTTGGCTACAATCGAAAAATTTTGCTATAAACTCGTTTTCTAATGTAAATTCAAGCTTTAGTTATTTCAGCACGTTCTTTTAAATCTAAAATAAATTTCATGTCAATCAGATGCGTTAATGTTTAAGAAACTGCTTAAAGCGGCTTAAAATATTTAAGATGATGATCTGTTCAGTTACAAGACGTAAAAAAATTTAATTCAATTTTCCTGATATCGATAGTTCTTTAGGATGGCTATTTATAATGTTAAAATAATGGCAATTTAAATGCAAAGTTACTTCATAAAGTTTATTTCTTTAAAGAGATCACGGAAATAATCCAAATGCTCACTTTATTTCCATTTTTCAGGGCATTGTTAAAACAAGCTTACTAAATGAATCAGGATTCAATGTTTCGTCATGCATATTAAACATACATTGAAATACTTACGTCCAATTTGATTACGCTTACTGCGATGTCCTTTCAAATTAGAAATCATTAACGGTCCCTACGAAAAATGGAAAAGCAGAAAGCAAGAAGTTGACGTCATAACCGAAGCAACTATCAGTTGTAAAACAATAAATGTTTCTTAGGGAAAAATCACACAGTTCTTAAAGAGCGTAATGTCTTAACTTTTTCATGAATACGGTTGTTGTAAAACAACAAATTTCAACAACAGACCAAATGACTAAACAAAGCAAACAACAAAGAAAACAAAAAACAAAACAAAAAGAAACAAAATAAAAAATCATTCAGAAAAGAGTTATGGTGCTTCGGGTAAACGTGAAACAGTGAACTCGTTCACATTACGTTTGCATTAAAAAGAAACGAAATGAACGTAAAGTTAATTCAAATAAAGATTCCTTAAAGTCTCAGAGAATGGCTTTTACAGCCACTCAACAACACATCCCATTCTTTAAGTGTTTAGATATGTTTGATTTACATGTGAGAAAACTATGACGACAATTAATTAATAAACATAAAATTAGTACTAAGAGATCAAATATGTCTGATATTATGTGAGGAAATCGTTTGAAATTTCTTATCACATTAAGCACCATTATAATTATCAAAAGGTGTGGAGATCAGAATTTATTTCCCAGAGTTCCTTCTAAAGATAAGCAAAATCTATTCGTGTTCTATTAATTCGCAGCAATATTTTGATTAGGTCAAATCAATTATATTTCCTCCAAATTTTATATTCCAAATATATTTACATTCAAATCTTATCCTAAAAAACTAAAATTTTGATATTAAGCAAAGCGAACTCTTACAGTTGGGTGTTATGAAAAAAGGGATGTTTGTTGAAGTGCGTCCAGGTGCAAAGTTTTTCCTATTATCGTCGAACAAATGGTATTCCAAAGATTTTAAATGCTGTACGTATAACCTGATGCCATTGAATGTGTCTTTCCTAAATTATTAGCTGTATAGGCCACTCTGTCGCTTCAAGAGTTCTTCAAAAAGTAACAGAAAATTCTTCATTCATATTCTCGTTAATTCCCAGATGTTTCTTGAACGTACAATATATTTCATAAAATTTAATTAAAATCGACTTCGAGGCTTTTGCATAGGAAGAATAAGCGTGATGTTTTTCGTTTACAAATCTTGACCGCATTTAGATGCAGACAAGACTTAATTCCCATCAAACCCTTAACACCCATTTTCCAATATATCGGACTCCCAGCGAAAAAGAATTGACGACATTTCAAAACAAAAGCGAAGAGAAAACGAAAACTAAAAGAATATGTGAAATCACTGATGATAATTTTAGATAAAATATGACCAAAAACGTATTGGTACAAATACAGCTATCATTGAGATCTTTCATAACTAGCAGACTGGAGCAGAACTGAAGGAAAAGATGGAAAATATTTGCCTCGTTATCAAAAAGAACATCCCATACATACACTATGCAATTAACGCCATGAGTTTGCTTATTAAAACATCACGAGTTTGCAGTGTCGTAATCCGGCCAATAACACGACAGTGATCTTATTAAATCCGCAAGCTAGTGTTTTTGTAAATAATTAAACGCATGGTCTGCCACATTCATTTCATTCAAAATGACTTAAATCTACGGTGATTATAAGGCCAAGGTTGGCGGACGTTGAACTGACTATCGCTCGTACACACCATTGTAACACTGCCAAAGTGAATAATATATAAAGCCGACTTTCTCTTCGACACCTCGGGAGCACTACTGATTAGGGCAAGCCATATATGGTGAAACTCATCTCAACCCAAGTTGATATTAAGGTCCACGGACATGGCTAACAATCCATTATTAGCATAAACATGGATGATATGTCAAAATAGCAGGGCTTAACAGGATTAGAAGAGCATGTTGGCTAAGACTGACTGTTCTTTCAATTCGGGATAAACGAGTCAGCAAATGAAGCATTAACAAATGAATTATACTCGCATTGAATATGGCGAAACCACGAATTCTCGTTGAAAAAAATGTACACAACTTTTCCTGGTAGAGAGACTTCCGATTATTTCCTGGCTCTTTGGTCCCTATCCTAATTGGCCGAAGACAATAATACCCTTGAAATCAAAAACTCCAGAATTTACACTTAAATCACCAGGATGATTTCTGACTTCTCTTGTGGCTTGGTCGTGAAAATGGCCTGTCACTTGCATCACGTGCATGCTTGAAAAAGAACATGTGCATGGTAAACGGAAGTCAAAACATTTGCGTGTGACATCAATATTCATTTATTTTCCTTTCAATCAAGTAGCGTGGAATGCTTGCACGTCCATTCGCACAGTTCTAACACAGAACACAATTTCGCTAAACAATGCCAGCCCATGTAAGATGTTTTAGCAATCCAAACTTGATGAAGTAACTCTTCGCCAATCGAGCGAGCTGTGCTTAAAGATGCGTATGAGCACATGTTATGAACATGTCATGTCTCTCATTTGATATGACCTTACGTCCTTGGCAACTCTTTTGGAACTGTTTGAGCACAGCGTCTGCTCGACAAATATCTGCAAACAGCAGTCGGGTCTTTAATAAAGTAGTGTCATGTTTAACATTTAAAAGATAATTCTAGGCTTATCTTTCTTTCGAGGGTTCGGTTCACTGAAGTCCTTCTCACTGATATACCCAAACAAACTCTTCTTTCTTTGATATGTAAGACAACTTTAAGCCTATTGGCCCACTATACGTGTTCGTAAAATTTGCACGCAACATCCGGAACAACACAAGAATTACAAATAAAAATATAGGGTTCCAACGAAACCCGTTGTCCAAACTTTTATATTTTCTGTACCTCCTTTAGGTACCATAAATCTTGGTCCATAGCCTATTTCAAACCAAGATGAGATTTCTCAGGCAGCGAAAAGCATGTTCCATTGTCTTAAAAAAAGACTAAGGCCAAAGATCGAACATTTCAGCAGACGAACACTAAACTTAACCAACGATGAACCAAAACCGGGCAAGTTAAATCTATTATGAAGGCTGACATAGACATTTTCATAGCAAACCTATCATTGAAAATACAGTTCTATTCTTTTAATGGCAAAGTTGATCTTCCCGTCGCAATTCCTGTCTACCCAGACAAGACGTATGGTCCGCCTACATCTATATCAAAATGAAATCATTGGAAATTTATCGAGACTAAGCCTAGCTTTTCAGTCACAGAATTATGTTCTCATCTTGCAAAGATCGACATTTGACATGGGTCTCAGTCGGTAACTACACCGTTCCAAACCCAAAAGACAAAAAGAGAAATAAAATACAATTTACATGAAAACCATAAAAGAAACCCGTTAAAGATCGACAATCTACCCTGAAAATTCAAGCTGCAGCTGTACCAAGTAAGTCTTTAGTATTTTTATTCGCTTCGTGATGAAAGCATACACTTGTACTGAAAACATTTCAGTTGAAGCATCCAAAGCACGTACAAGGAAATCGAATAGATCTAAAACTAAAATAAGATAACAGTCTAATATTCTTTTGTGATGGTCTGGTAAACTGCGACCACCATCTTCGGATGATTATATTTTGTTTCTAAATAAACGGCAAATGCATGCATTCTGATGAACTTTTGCTGACGCACTAACATAATGTTACAGTTGCATACGTTTGTTAACCAAGGTTACTATTGTTAACCTAGTATGCGTTCTAAAACTTCAAACGAGCTTACCTTAGAAACACCTTCAGACGTATTTGCTAGGTTTGTTGCAGTGCAACAGATTAGGGTCGTCAACGAATAAATAAAGAAAATGAGCGTCCCAGAGTGAGTCGTATCTTTCGCCATGACTTCGTTTGTCTGGAAAACAAACCTGTTAATTGACTTAGCTCGGTTTTACGTTACAAACGAAACAGCCCTTGGCAAAAACACGTGGTTTACGTTACCAAGAGAATTTGCATAAGGTATTCAGTTGAGAATGTTTTTCACGAAAAATTTTTAAATAATGAAGTAAACCTTTGAAAACGTGTTGTGCGAATATGGCCTGTTTATGAACTGTGACAATTTTCAATCCTCAGATGCAACAAACTTTGCTTTGGTGTGACAGCGAGTTAGTGAAGAAAGACCGTAACCGACATGGTGGTGGCGTCTGTGTTTATATTAAAGATCATATTATCTTCCGCGTTCGACACGATTTAGACCCCGTTCACACAATACCGGTACGAAATCAAACCGTAACGAAATTATTACGGTTAGGCCTTGCGTTCACACGGTACCGGTATGAAAAAGCATGAAACCGTAATGCTAACTGTAACTATTTGAAACCGTAATGTGAAACCGTAATCTTGTGAACAGGTTCATATCGTGATATTTTGATACCGGTGCAGTTTCGTACCGGTATCGTGTGAACGGGGTCTTATTGACAAATGACACAGAGGCCATCGCTGTTGAAGTTATCAAAACAAACAGTAAACCTTTTGCTATGATAATTGCTTATACAGCGCCTGACTGTAATCCTGATATATTTTTCGATCATATATCAAATGCCATTAAAGTGCTTGATTACGAATCAAAAGAAATATATGTGTTAGGTGATCTTAGCTGTGATTTACTTAGTAATAAGACTCAACGACCAACCGCTACATTAAACTCGCTATCTGAAATTTACCAACTTGAACAGCGGTTAATGGGAGCCTTATTATTGACATATGATACGCGCCAAAAGCTCATTCTGATCAGTTAACGCGTTTAGGGAGGGCATAGTTAATATTTTATTAACTATGGGGAGGCAAAATACTCAGACGCGGACAAATTTGCCTTCCGAAGTTTCAGGGGCAATCCTGTATTTTAGCGTCGGATTGGATTTGGGAAATAAAATAGCGTCGGATTCATTTTATGAAGAGTGCCGGATTAAAACATATACTCTTAACCGTAACCGTAACCGTAACCGTAACCCTAACCGAAACCCTAACCCTAATCCTTTAAAGTGAATCCAGCGGAATTAAAATGAATCTGACGCCATTTTATTTCCCAAATCCAATCCGACGCTAAAATACAGGATAGCCGTTTCTGGACCTACCTTCTTTGTTATTGTCTAAAAGTAGTACAGTACACTCGTTATTTGATTGGAACTTTAATAAAATCGCTGTAGAATAATGGACGACATACCTGACGAGGACGCGCAAGACAAATTTATTGAGTTGAAGAATTCTTTGACAAATTCTGTTGTGGTGAAGACGCTTCAGGTTTTCTCGATGGGGAACATTATTAGTTATTTCATTGAAGAAGTAGCGACCGATACGCAATTAACTGGCGACTTCATATCTCTGTGAGAATCATCATTCCGAATGTTTAAGGATGGGGATAATCAAACATTCAAGTGAAACAAGACTTTGGTGTTTTATTCATCGACTGCTTCGGGTCGTCCAGAAGCTTAGAAAGACCGTGTTTACAGAGTTCTTATGCGCCTTTAACAGACGGCATCTTCTATGCATTGTGCTAATTCTACTGTGTTGCCTGTAAAGAAACCAAGGCTAGTTGCAGACCCATTGCTTCTGTTTGTTATGCTATCGAAGAATTCGGTCGGCGATATTTTTCTGAAGAAGAACCTATATAATGTACGGATGAAATGATGAAGTGGACCAGCCATGTGAAAGACTTTTAGACCCCAGATCAACTAGTGCTCTTGACTTCTCGGCAGAATCGCATAAACCGACGAAAAAAAATGTAGTACAAACGGAAGAAACGCAGGAGAAATAGTTGGCGCTGCAAACAGAACTAATCAAAACGCTGTCGCAAATTTTACAAAAAAAACCAAAAGAATTCAAGAGATCGCATCCTGACACGAAACATGCGGTAATTAGGATCATTAATCTCGATGACGCATTGTGTCATGCGTCTGTTCCAAATGCTGCTTCAGCCAAAATACAGAAATCTACTGCGAGCCCGTTTGACAGATTAAATTCCCCGTTCTCACCAAGCGTCACGCTTAAATTTGACCCCTCAGATTACATCCTGTATGTTGTTTCGGAAGTTGAAAAAAATAACCCCCGGTTGTCTGCGGCTTGTGTCTTCTGCCACGGGAAAAAAGTGGGAACGTCGTTCTTCGACCTCTAAAGTAGTGAATGAACGTTCTTATGAATCGTGCGAATCACTATATCAAAAACTGAAGATGACATACCCCTTGAGGTGGAATGACTAGCAATTGCAGCAGAGAACTGGTTCAGGCCCCGCCCACACTTACCCAGATAAATTTGTCAACGCATTTTTTTCCTCTGGTTTTGCCTACCGTCCACGCTAAAGCATCGTTTTCGGTCACCGAAAGTAGCTTTTCGAAAACGGTCTCTAGAGTGGAGAAATTTGAAAACGCCGGTTAGGTGGTGTAGTGTGGACGGAAAATATTTTATTCGTTTTCGGAGCGAAAACGCCGTTTTCAAATTTATCCGGATTAGTTGGGTACGGGGCCTTAGACCCAAGAAAAAATGAATACAATTACTGAAAGAAGATTGATTGTTTTCAGGAAAAGATGGCTGAGAAAGGGTGAAATGGACAGTCAATGATGCCAAAATGAAAATAAAGATAGACCAAATGTCATCTTATATGTATAGGTCAACGGATATATTCAGTCGTTTTTTATAAAGAAAAGTGTTGGCAAAGGAGCATCTCATCTGCCCCTTATAATGACCATGACTGTCAGTGTGAGGGTCGGACATCACGTAAATAAGAGATACGCCTGAAACAACGTTCACATACAAAGAAAGTCGATATTGGTTTTCATTGTTAACATTTAAAGGCGTTTTATAAAAACAAATTACAACCATCAAAGACTAAGAAGTTTCAAAGAACAAATCTGAGCATGTTTTTGTCCGTGTAATTTTATTGTAATATTTCCATTTTCAGGTTTTTATATGTAAATTATCTATAAATACGCATGTAAATCTTTTAAATGTTTATGGTAAATATAGTCTTATAATCAATTGGGATTTGGAATTTCGATTCGAAATTTCATTTAAGATGTAAACTCTAAAATATTTCCTTCAACTGAAGATTAGCTAATACTGGACTGAAACATGTTCTACCATAACTTGTAATGAATTATTTTATGATGAATAATTTAATTTCTTTATGTGAATTCTACGCAATATGTAAAATGATCACATTTCTACCAACTTTGTGAAGAAGGAAAACAGATTTTCTTTATTAAGTACCTTTTGGTGTTTTCCATCCAACTGTTGTTGTGAATGACCTGTTTTGTTTAATATATTGGACAGTTAGATTCTCTCTAGTTAACAGCAGAAATCCAATATAATCATCAAAGCCAGGAACCTGATCGCAACCTTAAAACAAAACAATCATTAATCATAATGGTAAAACAATCACATATCTTAAAATGCACGTTTCAGATCAGAATCTTATAATTTAGGATATAACTGGAACCACTACCGAAAATTGCAACTATTTGGTCTCCGTTTGGGAATCGAACTCGCTAATGAGCAAATGTATTGAAGATCTCTGCTAACAGAGCTCTAATCGAGGGTAAATACTAAAATAGTCATTAAATATCACCCATCCAAAAGTCATTTTGTTTGTAAGACCAACATGGTGCTGAAAAATCATATTTTCGCAGTGCAAAAATTAATAATAATGAGGTAAATTATTCATCATTAGATTTGTGTCACATTGATCGCTGAGATACAAAATCACATTAAGTAAGTTGCAAGAAATGTTAAGATATTGGTTAAAACAGGTTGCTCACTCATTATCAAAGAAATTCTTATACAGACAATGTTCCGAGGCAAAACCTTTTTCAAAAATTGCTGCTCATAATATTTTAGCGAAGTTAATGCGACAGTAACTCAAGAACATTGGACGATGTCCTAGTGCCTGTTCAGAGAATTTGACAAAGAACTTGCGCTTCTCTCATTCGGTGAAGAACATGATATTTACAAAAATCAGAAGCCAAAAATGTTGTGCATACATTAATACATACATTAATAAGATTTGTTAAAATAGATTTAATAAATTTCAATATCACTCGCCAAGAACCACTTCGTTGTCAAGATAATAAAAATTAAAAGGCTTAATTATTGGTGAATGACTGAATGTTACTCCACTGAAGAGAGCATTGATTGATAATAATTAACTGTTATCATTTTTGTTTCATTCCATTTCATTCAGCATTTTCAGGATAAAAATGACGACAAAGTACTTACGCCCAGCGACGCCGTTTTCAGCACCATTGTTTTGGTAATAAGAATCCTCTGAAGCTTACTAAAGGAAAATAGCATGGCCAGAAATCTGACAGCCAGCAGTTTGGCGTGCGGGCGCAGCATTGCGCAAATATTTTGATAACACAACAGCGGAAACCGAGGTAACCATTGAAACTTTTAGTCGCTTCTTGGTATTTGCAATCATTTCTTGGTATTCTAATCGCTTCTTGGCCAGCTTTTGAGATATGGCTGGTCGACCGAGAGATGGTGGAAATATGAGT
This sequence comes from Heliopora coerulea, assembly GCA_030142905.1. Classification (NCBI taxonomy): domain Eukaryota; kingdom Metazoa; phylum Cnidaria; class Anthozoa; order Scleralcyonacea; family Helioporidae; genus Heliopora; species Heliopora coerulea. The sequence goes on from JASJOG010000142.1 coordinate 462,353, forward strand.
AGGATATACAAACAAATACATGATGCATCAACTGGAGACCTTCTCGGGGGAAGACCCAAGCCGCGCGGTGTGCAAAAAATTTTTTTGGGATCACTTTGGATGGGATCCTTGGGAACCAAGCCTAGGTTGACGTCACATATGAAATTGTTCCAGGGGATTCCGTCGAGATTCCGTTAGTACCGTTACACTGTCGTTTTCTCAATGTAAGAAATCCAAACGAAAAGTTAATTTCATCGCCCAATTGCAGAATAGATTGAGCTGAAGTCATTTTCGCCTAACGACCGAGCTGAGCTGGAAGATTGAGGTAAATTAGATTTGTATTATGAAAACTGAAATACTAAATAATTATAATTGTGCTGGCCGAGACTGGCTAATTGAGTAACTGCGACACAACTAGAAGCTCCATTTACATTTCTGTCTAACTATTGTATACAACTATTGAAACTGTATTAATGGAAGTTTCGATAACATAATAATAACATTTGTTTTTAATATTACAATGTTTTTAAATAAAACAAGTTGCTTTCACTTATCTATGCTGTCTACAGTATAGTATCATGACATGTTGGACTTTCAGCATACTGTATTTACATCTGAACTGGTAATCGAAAATTTAATATTATGTGTACATAGGTGTTCACCCATTTACATAACTTACTATGGATACCAGACAAACATAAACCTTACCAATGGTAAATGGTGTAGTTATTTTTCTCTCCAGTTTGGTATTAAAATTAATATCAATGACGTTACACAAAACAACAGAAAAGAGTTAGATAATACACTTGGTTTCATTTGTTTTATATTATACATCATCGTTTTGGCCCAGCATTTGCCAAGTTGTTTTTGATGTTGATGCCCAAATTATGCCATTGTTTTTTCTTACTCATTTTCCTGATTTTCATTTTTCCCCCATCTGTTGACCTTCCATTTCTTTTTTGACCAATTTTGAAATTTGGTCTTGGTCCTGGTGGTTGTGCACAAGATGATTTTATGCCTGTCTTTCTACATGAAATCAATGTTGGCTGGACATGCATCTTTGAGCCATTGTGTAAAACTGGCAAGAAGTTACCATTTTGCTGCTTGCCAAAAGATGCACTTGAGAGTGATGCCACTGGTGATTGGCCTCTACATCATGTAACAATTTTCCTATAAGTTCTTAGATAATTGTACTAACAATTTTTAAAATTGTTGTCTTCATTTTTTAGTTTTAATTCGATGTCTGCTGAAACCTCACAGTGTAGTTTGAGGATTTCAGTGATTGAGACATCCTCTTTGTTTTCAGCTGGATTCAACTTCATGTCTGTTGAACTGTTATCTTCTAAATAGTCATTTTCACTGACTTCATTATGGTCATTTTCTTGTATTTTGACAGCCTGGACATCTAAAGGTTTATAGCTTTCCTGAAGACAGTATACTGCAGTTTCATCTTCATGCAAATGGGTGAACTTTGCTACATTTAGATGGTATTTATCACCTATTGCCAGAAGAGCAAGATTATATCATTCTTCTGGAGATTGAGGGATGAAGTTTAGATTGCGTCCTCCATACTTAAGAGCAACATCAGCTTGATGCACACATGGAGTGCCAGTCTGTCCTTCAGGGCAGCTACAGATTCCTAAACTGCAGTCAACTTGGTATGTAGTGTTGCTTTCATTTCTACTTGGTAGACTGAATTTAAAAAGATTTTTTCTGTCCCTTATAATTCTGTTAAGAAGTACCTTGCTGGCATTTTTCCAAAGCATCGAGCACTGACATGCAGATTTTGGGGCTTACCAAATGCCAGGGACAACAATTTTCTTTGAAAGTGCATTTCAAGATCTTCTGTGATAAATTTTAAGAGTTCAACTAGGTTGTATGCCCTGACTCACTTAAGAATGACACACTTAAACACAAATATCACTGACTGTTAAGTTATTTGTGTTATTTCCTCTTGTTAAAAGTTCTTGTTGATAACACAGGGCCCATTCTACTTTTCTTGTCAAAGCATGATTCAAGTATTCCTGGAATTTTTTGTACTTCATGATGGTGGTATCAGATTTAAGTTGACTTTCCTTATAACCAAATTCTTCAACATTATTTGCATACACCAGTTGTTGCACTATGTTCATTAAGTGTTGTTGATCATCTTTGTTGATTGAATTGCTCCCATCTAAAAGCTATCTCCATGTAGCTTGCAGGAAGTGAAATATACAGAGGAGAAGGAGAGTGGTTGGCCAAATTGTGTGTAATGCATTTCTCTGAGCAATATTATCATCTGTAAGGAATATTGAAGGACCTCTCTCTGGTCCTTTCTCCCCAAATGCATGTTCTGGTAGCACATGAATAGACTTATTTAAACAACTTCTCAACACAGATTCAGACTTACTGGATGTTACCCACACTGCTAATGGCAGAGCATCTGAAGAATGGTGGGTGCACGTGAAATAAACTAGATTGTTATGACGATCAAGGCTTCCTGATGAATCCATGAAAGCCATTTCTCCTGCTTGCCTTAATTTATGCACACGTGCCATCATAGGTGTACATATGGAAATAATCAGTGCTTCCTTTCTGGTGCTGTCGTTATGATATTGCTACAGAAAACACTTTCCATTTTCATGTTCATTTGTCTTACAATTGTAGTTGTTTATAAACTGTTGAAGATGATTAAACATTTTATCTCCATTTAATGGTCCTTTTGTTGATACCTTCCATTTTTCATAAAGATTATTCACATCATGCAAAGATGGACAGTACTTTCTGTCAGGCAAAAGCAAGATGGTTACTGGGTCTTTTATGATTAGATTCTCATGATAACAAAAAGCCTCTGAAGCTGACATTCCTTGTTCAAAGTAAGAATAGAATTTATGCTTTGTTGCAAGTAAGATTGGGTTAAAGGAGGTGAGGTAGTGAGAGTGTACACTGTGGTTGTGGTTCCACTATAACTGCACTTTGCATAAATTGCCCAGTGATTGCATTGTCTGAATTTTCACTGTCATTTTACTTTGACAATCAGTTTTCTTATCACAAAGATTGAATAAGAGGTGAATTTTCTCAGAATTCTCTACATTGGAAGCATGGGTACCATGGCATTTTTGCTTGCATTTCAAGGCTTTATCCTTCTCCATTTGTTGTTGCTTGCTTAGCTTTTTTCATTTACATTGACAGATGTACCATTGAGCAAATATTACTTTGGTTCCTTTCCTTTTGTACCCACCTTGGGTATTGTATTTAATATTTGATGAAGCAGCAAATTCAGAAACCCATTGTTTGAATTCTTCCTTTGTTGACAAATGCATGATGTTGAATTTTACTTGATAATTGTTTGAGGGGAGATCACTGCTATTTGAACTTGGAAGTTCTTCATATTCTAAATATTTGTATGTAAATGTGGATGGAAGTATGTTTTTCACCCATTTTGGTATTACATGTACTTCCTTGTTTGCCTTCTCAGATACATGTGTTTGCCCAGGAATGGCATAGATGTGGTCTCCAAAATGTGATATTACATTTTGTCTTGCATGTACATGTAAAATATCATCTGGTGTTGATGTAGAAATGTCTTCAATAATTTGCATTTTGCCAGGGTGCTTTGCCCCTACATCATAACAAAGGTGGCTCATTACTGTTGTTGATAAAGCCAAACAGGATAGTTTGTTATTTGCTATGTCCAATATCAGGGAGTAACAGAAATCATCTAGGTTACTTTGATCAAAATCAATTACATGTCCTTCAGAAATATGCTGGGCCCATTTGACAACAAACACACCACAATCAACAGAATTATATTGTTGTTGTATATCAGATGGTGTTATGACATAAAATTCCCATCCCTCACTGCTGTGCTCTTTACCCTGAACTTTAGCACCACATTCAATGAAGTTGTGAAGACATTCAAATGCCTTTGCAACTCTGACACCATGGAATAAAGAGTCCAGGTAAACCATCCTCTTTTCCTTCAAAAAAATAGCCACTAAACACCAATAATCTCCATGAAGAACAGGACACAGTATGACTTCACTGCTTAAAATATCTGGGTACAGCTGATCATATTTACATCTTAAAAATGTTTCAACCAAAGGTTCAGTCATGAGCTGTTGACCTTCCATGTTACATGTGCATACTGGTATCCCATTTTGTTGTGGTTCCTCTTCAATCATTAATAAAAGTTTGTTAACTAAAAAATTGGACAGTAAAGAATCAGACATCCTGTGTAGTGCAGGAAGTAGACAAACAATGTCAGTTGGATCCCATTCCAAAACTCTGTCATTTCTGTTGATCTGAACACCAGCTCTAGCAGTGTCATATGCTTGTTGTTTCTGTTGCTGTGTAAGTGAACTGTAAGTGGATGAAGAATTGTTCAGTCCATTCCCATTTCTTTGTGCCTTGTGTAAGCCTGATGATGCATTGTAATAGTCAGGAGGTGAGGTTTTCTTGATACAAATGCTGTTGTTTTGCAGTTCCTTGGATCCAGCAGACTTGTTAAAATTTCTTGAAGGAGATGGGGATGAAATGTATGATGTCCTTTTTAATGTAGGAGCTGGTGCTGCTGGAGTTGAAGTTTTTGGTATGGTATGAATTGGTCCAGTTGAAGTTGAGGTGCTTTGTGTATTAACTCAAGAAGTTAACCTTAGGCTAGTAGGAGATGAGCAGTCATGTGTGATATCAACTCCTGAACATTTTGATACAGAAGTTGAAGAGCTTGATGTGTGACAGGTATTAATTCTTGAGCCTTCTCTTTCAGGATTTGAGAAGGTTGTTAGGTGACAGGTATTAACTCTAAAGCCTTTTCTTTGAGTATCTGAAAAGGTTGATGTGCTACATGTTTTAGTTGGAGTTGGTCTTGCAGGAGTTGACGTACAGATAGGTGTGCTTGGTGTGCTGTTTATTCTAGGAGTTGTTGTTGCAGGAGTTGACCAATTTGATGTTCCATTTAATTTAACATTTTCAAGGGCTGCTATTTGTGAAATGGAAGAGCCTGATGTGCATCTATCAAATCTAGAGCCTGCTGATGTAGGAGGTGAACAGCTTGGGGCATTGTTGATGATGCAATGAGTTGTTGTTAGATGTACTGTGTTGTTGGAGTACTGGTCACTCTTGGGGTTGCTGTTGCAGAGGTTTTCAATTTTAAGTTACCTCTGAAGGATCCTTGATCCATACTTTTCTCATAGAAAAGCAAATAGGCTTTCTGGTTGGTAACTGCCATTTGTGAAGACTCCTTGATGCTAGCATCACTTGCATAAAACCATTTCCCATTTCTCTTTATGAAGGAAACATATTGCCCAGATGTCATGTGTTCTCCTTGATGGACAATGACTGAACACGGTTGATACTTAATTTTTGCAGTTGTGGTTTGCTGGTCAGTACCTGTTGAAAACTGAGGAAATTTGAGCTTGAATGGGTAATCTATTTTTTGTCAAGCTTTCAACCATTTATACCAAACTTCATTAGTTGAATGCATAACAAATTTGGCACATCACAAGTCAAATTCCTTTTCCATACATCTGTTGCTTTCCCACACCTTTAGAACAACAAATATTACAAGTCTTAATCATCAAGTGCAACATAAGGACTCCACTGTCTAAACACAAAATTCTGTGCTCTAATGACTGCTGGTACCATTCCTTCCCTGCATGGCATGAGTCTCCAAGTTAAATGTGTTCTGTAGGTGCCCAGAAAGAATATTTTGGTTGCCAAAATGAACTATAATTTTGAAATTTGGAGCCCAGCACAAATTATACACTGTAGGTCCTCTCCAGAAATTGTGCTAAGTATTCAACTGTTCAAGAATTATCTTGTTACAGTGCATTACATACTGGGTCACAAATTGTTTTTTTGATTTTAATCAAATTTTTCTAATTTGATTCATACAAAAAGTAATAAATTACAAATTCCTCTATACTATTTGGACTATGGTAAGATTAACACAGTGGCATTATTAACCAGTTGATTTTGGCTATACAGTAATGCAGTCACATAATCCTTCTATACAGGTATATGAAGTTAAAATTTAAACTAAGAAAAACACCGGAGTGTCTGAACACCTCTGGAGTTAAAGACAAGTTTTAATTTTAAGGAATATATCTAAAGACATTTTAAGATATTATGTATGCATTTCATGCTTAGGACCTTCGTCATTTACTAAAGGCCAGAGTGGTTTACAACATATCCATAAACTCAGAAGCTTTTTGAACCAAATTAATTTTTGAAGCTCCTTTCCTTGCAAAGTTCTCCATTGCAAGCAAAATTGGTAGATTAAAATAATACGTAACTTGTGATTTACCCTCTCATTATTGCCATCTCTCAAATTCTTCCATCCGTATTACTTGCAATCGGTAAAAGGATGCAAGTAGTTTATGAGATCGTTAGCCACTCATAATTGTAACGAACTGTTCAATATTGTTCTTAGTTATGCGTACCATTTTATGGTGCTGGTCAGTTCTTTTCCTTTTCTTATCACGCAATACATCGACCCAGCTCGGAGCCTCCACGTCAACCTTAAAACATTTATCACTGTTTTTGAAACTACCTTGTTAGCTCACTGCATTATCTTTGAATGCTTTGATACTCACTTATCAATAATTCATTTAATAAAGCATTCAATCATACACCACCAGACAATTGCTAGAATAGGAAACAGTTTTCATGACGAGAATGGCTCACAGCAAAATTAATCTAATTGTTTTACGATGCGTTTGACGGGTTCTAAACTTCGTTGTCATGATATAGCAGTAGTAACATGAGATTCCAATGCCTTGAGCATTTCTTCATGACATTTCACTTTAAACTTACCGAAGATCTATTTGAAGAAAGTCACATGCAAGATTTGTAAGGAATGTACTGTACATACCTTGACGTTGCGTGACTACCTAATAAATCTTTTCGTTTAAAATTATTGTTCCTTTTATGTATTTGCATGACGATTCTCTCTTGGAGACTAGTTTTCATTTCTAATTTTTTCCTTTGGTTATGTATGTATGTATGGGTGTATGTACATGCATGCATTTATGTGTGAATATGTGAGTCTTGTTTTGATGTAGGAGTAGATATATAAATTTCTGGACAACAACGGTATGGTTTGCCAAGAATATTACTCAAATGTTTAGTGGGTGATTTTTCAAAGTGAGTCAATATTAAAAGTATGTTTTAGAGTTCTTGTAAGAGTTGAATAAAATAAATTTTACCATGTCCAGACGTCCGCGCGATAACACCAACAAGAAACCACCAAGGATTGTTTAATGGCTGCAAGAATGGGGGAGCGAACCCAAAGTAGCCAAACTTCTCCTCAATACATGAAATTGACTCGCTTTCCTTGTGTCTGTCTCTATTATCCGCTTGATTATCCATCAGCAATACAGGTTAAGCTAAACTTTTATCAAACTGATTCGGGTGTTCGGAGCTCAGAGCGTCCACCTCACTAGTATGCTTGCACTAGATTAATTCTTTTCTAGGACCACTGAAGTTTTGTTCTTATCAGAATGTCATTTGTGGGCACTTAGTACGGGAAAATTGTTTGCTTAGACTGGTAAGGATTCTGATTTCTTTTGACAGCTAATTAAATATTCTTTTGACTGATGATTAACAAAGTACAGGCCTAAAAAGCAACGATCAGGTTAGGAACAACAAAAAGCTCGGTAGCAAATTTTAGTAACGATTCATAAATATTGGATCAAAGAAATCACATGAATTTTATATTTTTCATTTAGAGATGTGCACAATGCAATTCGTTGATATGAAGTTCTTGTTGGATCGGTGATACAACATTGGTATGTTGGATATCCTTAAAACTCGAAGCTGAAGTCATATTAAACACTTAAATGAAGTTTTGCAATTTCTGCCTCAATTTCATATTCATTAAGGAGGATGGAAAATTCATAGATGTAGATAAATGCTTAATACAATATCCTGGAGAGGCGACGCTTTTAAAGGCATGAACTATAGCAGAGTTTATACGCAGCTTACGTTAAATGAAAGCCCTAACGATGAACAGGAATTTTACTGCATTTCAAAAAAGAAGAAAACGTCTTCGAGTTCCTTTCGTTTTCTCTTTTCATCCTCAGCGAACGAGCTCCGATTAAACCTTGTCCAGAAGCGTAAAGCCTGGTTTACATAAGTTGCCGACAGGTTAATTGACACGTCAACATCTGACTTTTTGGGCAGCAACTTTCTGGCATAAACATCTAAATTTTTCCGTACCAGACTATAACGCAGACTGTCAATAAGTATTTTTTTGATATTATTTCCAAATTTCTCAATTAATTTACTCTGGAATAAATATTCCTACTGGAATTGCGTCTTAAAACTGGTTCTTCAATGTCTCGAGGCCTCAAAGTCCTTCAAAACAATTTTAGTTGTTCCTGACATTGCAATATAGCTTTCTACAACAGCTTATTATTCCAATCTGCTTTCAAAACCCATTACGGCTATCCATCCGTATCACAAGAGTTCCAGTAAATATAGATACGTCTACAGGTACGTCTAATAAATCTTAACTTTCCATGACGATTTAATTTCTTTGGTCTGAGGCTGCTATCTTTTTGACTTTTTGATCTTTCTTCGTTTCAACAATTCTTGAATCTACTGGTATGCCACGTTCAGCCATTTGACAGAATTCCGTTCTTCCATCGAGAATAACTGCGCGCTGTAACGATCTTTAACGAAATTCTATAAAATCTTGAGTATTAAACCGTTTTGGAAACACCATATGCTCGTGGTTTTCAGAATTAGGATTCGCTCTTTTGGGAGATATCGTATAAGCTAAAAACCGCATTCTTGATTTCCCGGTGCCAATAATTCTTACCACGCCTGCTACTATAGGACCATCTTAGTGTGGCAGGTAGAAACCGTTTGACAGTCACTGTGGACAAATGCATGGGATTTGTGTAGTCCAAAACTGCTTTTAAGGCCTGAGTGTAAACATGTCATGATTAATGATTGTTTTCAAAACTTAAACATTTCCACTTTTCAGTTTTATGAAACGTTTCAAAATAACCGTATCTGCATTTATGCGGTTGAAACCAAACACTACTATCGTTTCCTCCAGTTTGAAACTGGACCAGCCGTGGATACTGTGTTTCAACCTCGAGATAAATTCCATGTGAAATTGTTTTGCACCATCGATGACCAATTGTGTGTTGCACTCAGGAAAAGAACCACTGTCTTATCAAGCTGTTCCCAGCAGGTTTGGCATCTTTCCCTATCGTGACAGTATTATAAATAGAACGATGTCGAGGAAGCTGCTATAAACTTTGTACAAGCGAATCCAGACGACTTCAATGAAAGCTTGCCAAACAAGTGGATTCAGTTTGTGCAATACTTTTCTGAACCATTAAAACAGCAACGGAGCGCAATTGAATCAGAAAAGTCTGAGGAAAAGATAGAAGTACAATTAAAATGAGTAAGGGACCGTGGAGCTGGAAGACGAGGGCAGCAATTGTCCCCCACTTTTCCGGCTACGATATTGTTTTTCCTTCCATGCAGCGAGTGGTTATCGAACTGGTGAACAAAGGCTTTTATTGTGGGAGAAGGAATTTGACCTATCACTCTCGGCCGATTTTTTTCTTGGTACTTTTGCCCCTTACTTTGAAAAACGCTTCCCAGTCTTTGTAAGTATCGACTTTGCCCTCAAGAAGGCGAACCTGAATCAGCCTTTACCAATACAGAATAGCATTAATAGCGTATAAATAATAGGATAAAAAACAATATTGATAGGTAGAAAAAGAAGCTTAGTTAACCGAATGGTTGATTGTGTGTATCGTCTGTCTTTGACCAACGCAGCTTTCTCGAATAAGTGCAATAAGTTGCGCACTATGTTTTCAAAGCTGTGCAATCCTAAAGAAATGATTTATTCTGCCATACATAGATTCAGTCTGGAGAAATTAGATTAGGCCATAGAGAACGACACTCAGCTCAACAAGATCCATTTGTATGCATAACATTGCATTTGAAAGATCACCGTTCAGATAATCGCATCCACAAAGAAATCCATTCGCTGAAATCTAAGATCAATCTCTACATGCAGGTTTTTATAAGTAGGAAATTAGTACAGATTCTGTGTCAAGGAAATCAGTCTTCCAATTGAAAACACTCAATACGTTATATATCTTTTTGACTGTGATTTATGACATGAAAGTTATGTCAGCTATATCGCCGACACACACATCAACACATTAGTGAACATCGGAATTCATCTTCTAACTCCGGAAAGCGTCTTGTAATGCAACATGGGTTAGACAAAAAGGCAACTATTAGCCATTTTAAAATGTTTTTATGGATTTTAAGAAGATTCTAGCGTTAATTTTTGTCATAAAATTAAGAATTTACATGTCACTAATGGTAAGCATTTGCAAGTAGAGGGCTAATGTTCGAAGCTCAAACGCTTGAAGGGCTAATTACGCAACACAATGGGACCAAAACGACTGACCACTCTATCTATTCTGAGTATTGAACAAGAGATGTAGCGTTCGGTCAAATTTAGTGATTTTATGGGTAATAGTACAATTAACACAGTTTGGTAATGTGATATATGAAAATCCAGGAAAAAGTCTCGCATTTTTCCTTTGTTCGCTACAAATGATGAAAGAGAACGAGATTCACTGCGTGTAGTCAAGAGAACAAAGTAGTAATCCTTCGCACCAGTATTAATGCCACCAGTTTCTGTAAATCCTCACATTGTTCCTTGTTGAAATACGATAGGTAGTGATCCTTTCCTCGACAGTGAGGTTTTCCTCAGCAGGCTCGGATTGGTTTTGCCCCAGTGCCATGGAACAATGACCTGCTATTGGGTTGTGCCAAGATTTTGACATGGTAGGGTTAGATTTAAAATAATCGTTTTTCACCATAGCAGTGTGGAATATAACAATTTTGGTTGAGTCTGACAAAACGTCAGAAAAACTATAAAGTTGGTTGGATATTGACTGAGATTCTTTAGCCAAACATTTCAACTGATTTTTAATGCGTAGTGTTTGTTTAACTTAGGGAAAGTATATTTACACGTAAATTTATAATATGATATTGTACGCCGCTTCCCCTTAAAATGTGCAAAGGTCATTTAAAAGTACTTAGTGTCACGTCCAGAACAAGACCTAACAGAAAATCAATTTAATAGCTGCAAACGTCAAGTTAACATAAAAGTGGTGGTTAATGGCTTCATTCATTCATTGCATTCACTCTCGGTCGAGCGCGCATCATTAAACCAGGCTTCCCATTCACAGAGAGAATTTGACAGTTCATCATCCGATTCAGCTTCATGATCAAGAGATGTACTTGCACTCGTGTGAGTGGTCTTTTGTGGAGCGTGTGGTTTGCGAACACTTTGTTGGGGTGTTCATGCAATCTTACAATCTTTCCACCAGGCTTCCACAGTTTGTTCTGGAGCAAAACGTGTAAGGAATGGGCCCTCAGCTCGAATCTCCCAGAGATCATTTAGCTTGTCATCATGAAGCCATGTCCTCCGGTCGGTCTTGATAAGCTTCAGGGAACAGAACATTCCTTCGACACTGCCATTTAAGACAGGAAGGTGGAAGCATAATTCATTGAGGACCAAGACATTTTTCTATATGCTGGCATCTGGGCAAACATGTAACTTGTGCGACACTTTGTGGTATTCCTCTTTGTCGATTATTTCATCTTGGAGAACGAGGAGGCTGATACCTGAAGCTTCGTGTGGTTCTCTGAAGGTATTTGCAATGATCTCCACTGCTGCTGAAAGCTCACTCAATGATTTGTCTTTGGAACAATCATCTAAATCTTTGGCAGTCTATCCTGCTGAGACTACATGCCGCCAGGTTTGGTTGTCGAGAAAACCCAAGGTTGCTTTACAAAAGTTTGACGTCTGACTACTCCAGCCTTTCTTGCGTATTTTTCTCAAGTCGTCTTACGTCAGCTAGTGCCTGATCTTTGCAGAGTTCTAACTATGTATCATCAAGGTTCTTGAGGCTAGCTTCTTGGTATTTATTTCCATTCCTAATCCTGTTACTAACGAGCTTCACAGTCGGCTACTGGAGTGGATCAAGATCGGTCAAACGCTTCAACGACGTCTTTGACTTCAGGATATTCTGAAGATCCGGCACAATATCTAACTTCTCAGCTTGTAGTACTTTGCTGAGTAGATCTGCAATCTTCAAAGCATCTACTTACAGAGTGCAGCCAATAAGAACTTTGACCTTTAGCCTCTTCAAACGGTACCCTTTCAGTCGACCTCAATCCGTAACACTGCTTGACTTGTCTTCTGTCAGGGTCGTAAGGTGATCGACATATGCTCCATAGCTGTCCATGATTCTTTGTAGTGCTTGACGCTTGTGCAAAATCTAGCGACTATCTTGGGAACGAACTGGTGCATTTCCACCTTGAGGAAACTCAAACACCTCTTCCAGGTCACTGACAACATCTGCCAGCTCTGAGTTTTTGGTGACTTAGAGTACATGTAGTATAGGTAAAGTAGCATATCAGTGATGCTCTAAATAACGCACTGGTGAAAGAGTCTTTGCAGACGAGCTCAAGTCTGAGCTCTTGTCCGCGCCTTCTCTTGAATGCAGTTGTCTTGAAAACACGGAGCGCAGAGACATTTTTTCAGCTTATTTTCCTTCCCAAACATTAAAAAATCTATCAATGCTGTTTAAAAGTTGGGGAAAGGAGAGCATCTTTGGAGTAAAAATTGAAGTGCATCCTACGATAAGGCGTGTGATGGTAAATTTTATATGGTGCAAGTTTTGCCTAAATATGAGAAAGATATTATAGGTAGTTCGCTAGTGAAAGGTAACGCAAGAATAGCTGCCCGCTTGTTTATCAGTGGAAGAACCACTGCGACGTAGTATCAGGTATGTTCAGCAACGACTAAAGACGTAAGAGTTAGGTTTTACTTTTGACATCTTTACCAATATGTTTTGCTGAAAACAATTGAATGTTGCGAACCATTTTTGTTCCTTACATCACCACACACTTAAACGCAATTGTAATGGAAAGGGCACGCAATTGTAATGGTAAAGGTAATACATCTTGCTTTTCTACGCTGTTGTAACTTGTGAATTAATATAAAAAACATTTTATCTAGATATGGTTTGCTTGTTTAAATACATTTAGGTTTATCCCGTCGTATTTTTCTATCTCTATTTTTCTTCCATTTTTTATGTTGTTGTTACTTCTGAATATAAAAGTCTTTTTATCTCTGATGATTTACTTGTTTAAATGTTGATGCATTTTTTATTTATTCCAAACCCTCTAGATACAGGTATTATGGACTATGATTTACAGCTAAATAAAACTTTGCACACCACCGCACGCCTGCATCAGGTTAGGCGTGCGATGCTTAACACACCTGCAATTTTTCTCAGGGAAAGACTTGATAAAAGATTTAAAATGATAGGCTTTTTGCTGGGGGTTTTTTATAATTTTTCTGTTTCACATTTTTTTGTTTTCTCGAAAATTATGCTTCGCAAAAGACTGCATGTTCAAATGCTTCACAAATTGTGAAGTGCGAGCCGCTAATTTGTACTTTGATTAGGTATAGTACCATGTAAAATTATTGGTTACACAAATGGATGTTGTGACGGGAAGTATGTTAAAACACAAACCAACCATAACTCCTGTGTATAAGTTGGTCCTCTAAATGAATATTTGAAAGTGGTTTATATACAGCAAAATGTTTGACCATGTTAAAAAATGTAGATAGCCTTGCATTGGCACAAGCAGTGAAATTTCCTGGCCACTTTTGCTTTAAGATAGAAAAAATAAAATTTGAACCCTGATACATGTAATACATATATACAAAACTTATTTTTGTTCTATTTTAGTGCATTGCATACAGTAACTTACCTACATCTTGATTCTGACTCTAAAACATATTACACCACCAACATTACTTCTTTACTTGGAGTAATTTAATAACAGTTTCCATGACAAATCTTGTTTCTGTAAAAGTATATAATTTTTATTTATACATAAAGTTGGCATAATAACTTTGAAACTTAAGCTACCATAACTTAAAAAAATTAAATACTAATGCCATACAAGGCCAAAACACAAACAAAATAATTCCAGTATAGCTCATTTCCTAATAATCATTACAATTTTAAGAGTATTGAGCCAACACAATTACCAAGAAATGGCATTAAAGAAAAGACAGTGCATTCAAGATTCACATGCAGTATCTTATGCATCTGGATTATCTTTCCACTTTTTCTAATTTATATATATAGATATTCATTAAATGTAGAAGCAACATGATAAGGGTCATTATAGTCAACAAGAACATAATGTACAGTAGGATGTTTATACCAGCTTGAGAATGCCAAAAATAACTGCAGTCCAAAAAGCAATGAACACACTCCAACAAACACCATCTTGCAGGTAAGTCTTGCAAGTGTCTAATCTGGTGTAAATAAGACTATTTTTCTCAGTACCACATAACAGTTAATCCTCCAAGACAACTAGTTGGTTCTCAGCTTGTTTCGAGCAACTGATATTTCAATCCTTGAAATATAAACAAAAATGATAAAAAGACAATACAGTTAATAATAAGTACTGTATAGTACTTGAACCCATGTAGTAAAAGCAATGAACATACAAGCTAAGGACATGATTTCACAGTATATACCATGATACTGTATTAACATAATGTATCTTTTTCAGTTCAAATACTAATAAACAATTTATACTTCATAAAAGCAGCAGAGTGCCTTCTGCATGTCACTTTGAACTCTAGCAATATTTTCAGTTTCAACTTTAAGCACGTGTTGTCCTCTGAATAGAATTTAGCATTCTGTATTTAGTTTATAAACTTCAATTTTCATGTTCCAGCTACATTGGTCTTTTTGGCATGTTCTGCCTTGAAAATACTTATGTCAGAGTTTTAAAAATATCTACCACTTAAGCATCCAAGATAAAAACCAAAAAGAAATGGGCTTGCTAAGTGACATTAAGACACCTTCATCAACATGCTATTAAGTAACATGATTACATACATATTAATCAGAAAAACTTTATTTACATGTAAATTAATTCAACCAAATTTTAAACCATTCAGTTGTGATCAATGCCAATACAATTAGCATCTGAATTAGCATGTGAAGATCAGAATTGACTTATTTAACAAGTTTTGCATTTCATCGAGGATTTATTTCTTCGGAATCTATTCTGGAATTAACAAGGCTCTTCTCTGCTTTTCCTTCGCCAACCTACACATGCATTCCTGGATTCCTCCTAACCTCTTCATCAGAGGTTAGGAAGAATCTGACTTTATAGTTACATTTATGAAAGGTCAAGCATGCAATTGAATACTTACATGGCTGCTTATCTTTATCCTGTAACTAGTGTTATTGCTGTTGTATAGGTTAGCCATTATAGGAATGCTGTCTGATAACTATCGCGTAATCAATCTGTTTACCTACAACAATGGCATCATCTTCATTCACGTCTGTGCTGATGATTTAAAACAGCGATTTTTCTTTGCGAATCCATGGACAACTGTAAATTCTGAGCGCTCGAAATAATACCACAGATAATATTATTAAGCTATCATGGGATTATATTCCAACAAATATTGCGTGAAACACGCGAGACAGCTGAGACACTCAAGAAATGCCATCAGAAATTTTTAATCTGAATACTTCGATTTTAGCAAGACGGACGACAAACAATCACCTTCGACTCTTAAATGTTCCACTTGTACTTTAAGAAATAACTCGTTAAAAACTTGAGACTTTCTTGCTTATTAAAACTATAGTTTTCTTATTTTAAGAAAAAAAATTAATTTTCCTCACCAAGAAATATGTTTCTTGATTCAAGATATTTTTTCTAATTAAAAATGGATTTATTAAGAGGAAATATTGATTATAAAAAGATATCAGTCATGATCTTCACCAAACTGGCGCCTATGAAGTTTATGCCATGCTTTTATCCACATTTTTGTATTCACCTGCTGTGTAATTACACAAAGTCCAGTGTCAATTTTATACCATTCTTTACCATTGTTGTCCAGTATTATGGTGATTGAGGACTTGAGGTATAAGGAGGGGCGAGAGTCAACAGAGTTGCGTGTTGCTGGACCCAAAAATTGTTATTATTGTTATTATTATTATTAAAAAACCAAAACCATGAGGGAATAGTGACCTTGCTTAACCACGTAGACTTCTTGTTTTCTGCATTGTTTTCTGTGAAACGTGTAAGAATCCGTGACCGTGGGCCTTGTTACGTAACGTTAATAAGAGCACGTGAACAATCACGTGGCAACGTGCGATGCAATTTTACTTTGTCTGTTTTTTATGATTGACAATTCTGTTCAGACTAGAATCACTACAGTTTCGAGAATAGACCTCATGGTCGATCAGTAAAATAGATAATATCGTAAAAGCGTTCTTAAATAAAGTTCCTAAAATTCAACAGACCTTTTTCAGATTTTTTGCGTACATTTTTATGAAGAAAATGCCAGTCGTGGAATTGATCGATAACTTTAAATTTTCTGATGAAAAAAAGCGTTTAGTGAATTCAAAAACCAAACCATCGTTAATTGCACACTATTTAATCTCCAGTAATTTGTTTGAATAAAAGTCAACAACCTACAGTAAGCAGTCACTTCTTAATTATGGTAAAGAATGGTATAAAAGCCAAACGTCACCCGTACGAATTTTCTCTGCCACTTACCTGTCCCACACTCAGAGCAGAAACTGGCTCGAAAGTATACGTATCCACCACAAGGACTGCAAAAGTGCAGATTCAAGTTTTCTTGTTCTTTTGCGCGCCAAATTCCAAATTATATCTTCTCTAGGTTAGTTGCGCGTGCAGCGTTTTCAACTTTCTACGGAAGGCGCCTCTGTTTCTACGGAAGCCACCTCTGTTTCTACGCACGAGTTTGCTTTTTGTACTGAGCGAGCCAATTGTTTGTACAGAATAGCTTGCTACTTGTTCGGAAGAGATCACTGCTTCCACAGAAGAGCTTGCCATCTCCAAGGAAGAGTTAATTTCGACGGAACAGCTCTCTATTTGTACGGAATAGTCTGCAATTTGTACGGAACATTTTGTTATTTATACTGAAGAGCTCGCTTTCTACGGATCGCCTTTAGTACATAGGATAGGCATATTAAATAGAAAAGTGACAAACTTTAAAATTGTTTAATAGATCTAACGTTTCGTCGCAAAGCTTGCAACATCTTCAGAGACAAACAACAAACACAGTGACGCTAATTATATAGTGACAAGCAAATGCTAACCCATGCGATAACCAATAGAATGAAAAGATAAAATAAATATTACACTACCTGACGGTAGGTCGACAGACCATAAAAAGTTAGAGTAAAAGCAATAAGGTGAGTCAACACAGAAAAAGTGGAGCTGAGCCCATGTTGGCATTTAAAGAAGGCTTTAGTTTGGAGATAAGTAAACTTTCCCGTAAAACTCAGACTCAGAGTAACAAGAGCTTATGATTTTAAAATCATCAAATGAGATGGGGTGTTCTGTGTCAGCGCGGTGTGAGAGAATGGCCGTGGGAGAAGGACATTTCCGTTTCTTTCCAGTAAGGGTCGAGATTCCCAAATAGTCTGAGACTCGCGTGTGGAGGTGCCGAGATGTTTCTCCCACATACGAGGCTGCGCAGCCTTGACACGTGAATTTATAAACAACATGCGATCTCAGACACGTGGGAATCCGGTCCCTAAAAGAAAAGAAACTTGAAAGCCGTACAGTAGGACGAGGGACAAAGCGAATAGTGGTATGCGATATAAGTGATAAGGCACAAAGTGATAATAGTGATAAGGGACAGAGAGAATAGTGATATTCTTTTCTTTTAGGGACCGCATTCCCACGCATCTGAGATCGCATGTTGTTTATAAATTCACGTGTCAAGGCTGCGTAGCCTTGTATGTCGGAGAAACATCCCGGCATCTCCACACGCGAGTCTCAGACCATTTGGAAATCTCGACCCTTACTGGAAAGAAATGGAAATGTCCTTCTCCCACGGCCA
Organism: Heliopora coerulea; assembly: GCA_030142905.1. Lineage (NCBI taxonomy): Eukaryota > Metazoa > Cnidaria > Anthozoa > Scleralcyonacea > Helioporidae > Heliopora > Heliopora coerulea. The sequence goes on from JASJOG010000142.1 coordinate 480,288, forward strand.
TTCTCTCACACCACGGTGACACTGGACACTCCATCTCATTTGATGATTTTAAAATCATCAGCTCTTGTTACTCTGTGTCTGAGTTACTTTTACGGGAGAGTTTACTTATCTCCAAACTAAAGCCTTCTTTTAAATGCTAACATGGGCTCAGCTCCACTTTTTCTGTGATGACTCACCTTATTGCTTTTACTCTAACTTTTTATGGTCTGTCGACCTACCGTCAGTTAGCGTAATATTTATTTTTATTCTTTTATTCTATTGGTTATCGAATGTGTCAGCATTTGCCTGTCACCGTATAATTAGCGTCACTGTGTTTGTTATTTGTCTCTGAAGATGTTGCAAGCTTTGCGACGAAACGTTAGATCTATTAAACAATTTTAAAGTTTGTCACTTTTCTATTTAATATGTCTATCCTGTGTATTATATGCTGGGCTCTGATATTTGTTACAAGCTTACGATTCCCGCCTGGTGATTGTTTGTGTTTAGCTTTTGATAAGGCATAAATTTTGGATTATTTAAAAGGAACTTAAGAAAATTTAACATGAAATTTGCAAATTTCTTCAAGAAACTGGCAGGAAATTTGCAATGGAATCAAACTCTCAACCAACATTGATTGACTCCCTTGCAAAGTTATAGAGTTAAGTGAAAAAAGTGAAAATAAAGCACTAAGATACCTGCGTTTTCCATACATTTTTCCCTATTTTGCTAACTTTAACATCGTGATTAACTGGAAAAAACAAGGAGTTTTTTTATATACAATACCAGACTATCACAAGCATTTCAACAAAGAGATTTTTCGAAACCAGCATGTCATTCTTGCAACGATATTATTATTAGCTGAGCTACAAAAATGCCTAAATTTTCAATTACAAAAGTAGCAGCAGAGTGATGAAATCATAAACATGGCAATCACTTTGAGGTTCTTTGCCTATGGAATTAAAGAGCAATCCTTTTCCCAGTCATGGGAATGGTAAATTCTATAATAATTACAGGTTTCATGTGTTGGTATGGAGTGTGCAAACAAAGGACAACTTTGAGCAAGTATTTCTTGACCTTGCTGCTTGGTTTTCCTCAACTGCAAAGTATCCACGTTTGGAAATATTTACACCTAGAAAATGGAATCGACACTGTTTGTTCAGGATAACAACGTAACACCTACAACCTAAACCCACGAGCACTATTTAACATGTTACCTGAACAAGTCAAGGGCATTGCTACTGGAAGCAATGGTTTATTCACACACCCCAAAGTCTTGAAAACTAGTAACTATAAGTGTGGGAAGTCAAGAAGAATTGTACCAATACACATCACTACAATAACTTATCAACTGAAAGTCATTTTCAGTTCCCCATTCCTGACATACATAGTTGTTAGCAAGACTTAAATGTCATGCTATTCAAAATTGGTATGACTGGTTGCTAGACTTACTTGGAGGAAACGATCAATAAAAATTAAAACAAAACATGAAGTAATAAAGTGTATTTGTCTAAGTCCCTGAGATGAATTCACTGATTGATGAATAGCGTAGACTTAGGGCATAGCTTGAACCCACCAAAAAATCGATGAAAATACATAATTCAGCACCACTGCTTTCAAAGGCATGATTAAATTTATCCAATCAATTTTGCCTCCATGAATGACAAATTATTTAATTCTTATTCAAGGTGTTCACAAGTCAGGAAAACAAACACATCAAACAAATGAGAAATACGTTTCCATAGTAACATCATCAGAGTGTGTGTTACTTGTAAAGTGACGAAACGTTAGTTCCTTATTAAAGTATTTTCCAAAGTATCCTGATGTGTATATATGCGATATGGGCTTCCTGAAAATTATTTACTGGGCAATAATCTTTATTACTAGACTTCGATTCCCGCCTGGTATTTCGATAGCCGAGATCCCGTCAACCCTCAGGACAAAATGGTTGTGGTAGCGGCGATAACCGAAAATGAACATACGTTGGTAATATCATAGCTCACATGATGTGTGCACTTTCCCGAGTTATTTTCGAAGTTTAATACCTACGAGTGATTGTCCAGGTGGAAATCGTAAATTTAATATAAATAACAATGCCCAGCAGATTGTGCGAAGTATCGCCATATGTAAACATTAACAATTGCATAAACAAAGAAGGCTAGAAGAGTTTTAAAACATATTTATTGACTGACGTTTCGTCGCTACAAGCAACATCTTCAGAGTGGAGATCAGGGATTACAACGAGATAAATTTATATTAACAAACAGTATCGAATAACAATTAAGATGACATATTTACAACAGTAACGGAAATTGAGTTAATCCCTCTCCCACTAGTATCCTTTCCCACCACATTGAAACTGGCCATCCCATTTCTTTTTCCGACTTCAAAATATTATCCTCGTCGCCTTCTGTTTCTGAACTACTCCTTAAAGAAAGTCTTATAATTAATAAATTAAAACCCATTCTTAACGGGAATATTGGTTCGATGCCTCTTTCCCTCTTCTGATAACACCTTACTGCTGTCTCTCGTCAATTTCCGTTACTGTTGTAAATATGTCATCTTAATTGTTATTCGATACTGTTTGTTAATATAAATTTATCTCGTTGTAATCCCTGATCTCCACTCTGAAGATGTTGCTTGTAGCGACGAAACGTCAGTCAATAAATATGCTTTAAAACTCTTCTAGCCTTCTTTGTTTATGCAATTGTTAATGTTTACATATGGCGATACTTCGCACAATCTGCTGGGCATTGTTATTTATATTAAAGTTTAATACCATGTACCAGGCAGAGGTTGCAAAGTAGAAATAATTCATTCTTTTATGGAATTTCAAGTTTCTCATGACCTCGGTTTGGTTAACTTTTTCCTTAATATTTATCGGTACATTGCTAACATCTTGTCGGGACATTTGTCTAAAATCTTCCCACCCCCCTCCAGGCCCATTTTCAAATTCCTGGGCTACGCGAGTGTTGAGGAACGAAAACTGGAATTCGGTAATAGTAAGCTGTAGCAAAAGTGGTCACATCAATATGGCCGCCGCAACAATTTTCGACTTCATTTTCTGAGCACTAGTCGCTCAATCCAGTCTTACTTTGAGATCAGTGAAGCATGCTCACAAGCACACAAAATAAACGAGAGTACAAGTGGAAGCATAACAACAAGACAAAAGAAAAAACAAAACTACTTTTGTCTCTTACTTGCGGTTACATTTCCATTTCACCCCTATTCACAGGTACATTTTGCTTGTGCTTGCGCTCACATTTGCATCACTCGTGTGAACCAGGCTTTAGCAACATAACGAGATAACAATGGCATCCCGCAAAAGAAAAAGACACTTTCTATTGATATGGACTAGGAAACATAATGAAAGTAAAGTAACATGACAGCATGGAAATGACAACATGAGGAAAAAATCTGGTCTTTTTGTTCTGTAATTTCAAAATTATCCTCGAAGATATACATGGACACAAACTTTTCATGATAATCTGACACTGCAAAAATTAACTGATAAATGTTGATTCGAGCGTGATTTGAAGTCGCACCTTAAGTTGTCGCGAGAGTATCTCGTGCACTTAAATTGGATAAAATTTGCCTCCAATGCCTGTGGACTAGATAGCGCAACAGGTAGAGTGGCGGAACGGTATTCCAAAGATGCGAGTTCAAATCCCCCCTCAAGTCAACAGCTTTCAGTTGACTTCGGAAGTGTCAGATTATCATCGAAGGTTTCTGTTCTTGTGCTGTAATGTTCATGTCTTTTTGCCATTATGTCGGTTGTGCTGACTTTAGCTTTTGTAAAGCCGTTGAAGATCATTCTCACCAAAAGCTTTAGAACAGAACTGTAATTTTCAAATGCAAAAATGATGACTAGCAGTTTAGATATAAAAAATTTCCTATTCTTGTAACTTTGTGGCTGAATTCCACAAGGCCTTTTTGAATTTGTTGTGGCTACCGCTGACCAAAGTGGTCGCGGTAGCCATATATTCAGCGTGTATCTTGATTGAGTGTTTAGACAATTATGATTGTGCACACTAGTAGTTATTTTTATTATTATTGCATTCACTCTCCCAGTTGTAGGAAGGATGATTTACCTATCAAACGTTAGGTTTTAGGCTTCTTGGCATTTTTGAAAAATTATCAATCTTCCTTGAAGGGTGGGCGAGGGTTTGTTGCGTTCGCGTATTTCTAGTTCCAATTGTATATTCATGACTTACCTATATGTCTCAGTCAAGCTTCTCCAAGAATGTTTGCTGACGACACATAATTTATGCAGTCTAAACGTTGGATTACCTTGAAAGCAACTAAAGAAATCTAAACCATGAAATAAAAAATGGAGTGCTGCGTAGGTAGTGTGGAAATCCAAGTGAAATAATCAGAAAGGTTTGAGTACTGCCGAAATGTGAAAGTAGTTATCTATCGTTTCGAGCGACGGCCCTTCGTCAGAGAGAAAAAACATGCGAGGATCGAAAAACACGGAATATATGTATGTGAAAATGGTCATGTGACAACAAATGGCCAATCAGAATAGAAAAATGAAAACAAATGTAAATGAGATGGTGGCTTGTCACTTGCCCAAAATATCGCCGATCAGCAAACCAGGTGGGTGTGTCAAATATAATATGGGTGAGTGAAAGCTAAACACAAAAGAGCTAAGTAGCTATTGTTACGCCCATCCGTGCAAAGCAAAAAACAGTAGCCACAAAGCGATTAAGTAGATAAAGACGTTCGTTAAGTCCGTGAGGGTGAATGGTTCCAATTTTAAAGATGAGACGCTTTTCCAGTCTTTTGCGACTATTATTGCCGCCAAAAATTTGGGAGATGGTACAAGTTTTCATGTCCGAAAGAGAATGATTGGTACTATTAAAATCTCGGGCGACAGGTTTGTCGACGTCTCCATTTCTTACGGAGCGAAGATGTTCGGCAAATCTGTCGGATAAACGTCTTCCCGTTTCTCCAACGTAATGCAGACCACATCTGCTAAACGAAATGCAGTAAATGAGGTTGGAGGAGACACATGTGAAACAATGTCGAATGACAAAGTTAGATTTAGGTCCCGAAATGCATGTAGAGGCGTCAAGAAAACAGCACGTGTTGCAGCGGGTCCGAGAACAAGGAAAAGTACCCGCTGGCGCCGAAAGATTTTGTCTAAGGGCGCTATGAACTAAACTATCCCGAATGTTTTTATTGCGTCGAAAAGAGATTAAAGGGTTGTCGGAGAAAATAAAAGACGTTTTAGGATCATTTTTTAGAATATGAAAATTACGAGGGGTAATTATAAAGGGTAAAATAACGAGGTGTAGTTACGATACTAGTGCCAGAACTTTCTCCGATATGCTTCACTAGGACATATCTCTCCAAACGCAAAAAAACCTTAGGCAGTCTTAATGTTCAAAATGATCAAAATATTTCCTCTGCCGTCAATATCAAAAACCGGTTTTCTTTTTCTCAAATACGGATTTATATTTTGTACTTTACGTGATTCCATAAAGGGACGGTACATGTAACAGGAAATTTATAATTAAAATCAATGTTTTATGAGGGCGTATTCTCGGGAGTTAAAATTTTACTCCTGGCAAAAATCGGTGATAGGTTAAGTGATAAGCCAAAGATTAATATCAAACGTTGTATTCCTACATTTTTAAACGATATCCTTCAAGAAAAGTACCAGAAATCCCTTCAAGAAATTGGTATTTCATCTTTCTGGTTATTTTTGCAAACTGCTTATTTATGTTTTATGCGAGTTTTAAGTTAGGTTTTGTGCGAAACTAAAACACCGTCCCAAAAACATCACAACAGTATCATCCCGTGGCAAGGACAGCGGGAACTTTTGTGTTAAATTTTTGATTGGTTTACCTTTTAATGTTTTTATTTATCTATAATTACAACGAATGTAGAAAACAAATTGGCTTTTTTCGCTTCAAAGTAAAGGTAAGTATACCTAGATATTTATGTTAACCCTGTTATATAATCACCTGAATTACTTCTCTTGACGTTTGTGCATGGCTCGAAAGAGAGTGCAATATTTGCTTGTGATAAATAGTTCACATACTGTCTGCCATATAAATGACAACATAGTTAACGTAATACCTACGATCCATGTGATAATGTAGTTTAGGTATATAATATATAATTATAGTTCACTATCAATCACATCGTTCATACAATACCGTATTCCACTTGCTCATTCAATCTGTATAGCAACCTATTGTTTACCTTGTCGTCTGGCCAAGTGTAAACGACAAGCTCTTTTATCCAAAACGGCAGTTCAATTTCCTTAACACCAAAGAGCACCGGAATAAAACGGCAGTTTCTATAAAATGTCGAGCAAAGTTCGCTGCGGATATGTGTTATCTCGCTGTACACAATTCTGTCATTTTGAGATAAATTTTCTACGGCAATTGTTTCTTCGTCCAGTCGACAAAGCTTCAGGTACGCTGGGGACACTATCATGAAGACATTCTTTGCTTGACGCAGTTGCATTTCACCGAATCGGAATCTACCCAATTCTCTTAAATGTTTCTCGTTTGTCGAACTTTGCATAATATCCATTTGGACGTCATAGCCATGATTTCTGAACCACGAGGTAAACTTTACCACTTTACTGACAAACGCTTCACTTTCGGGACAGTAAGAAACATAAAAAGAGTGTCTTTCGTTCAGGGCAACTATGAAATCAAGAAATAAGTAATATGAAGTAAAATGGATTAATATTTGATTAAGTTCACAATGAGAGAATTGACTGAAGACATAACTTCAAGAATAATATTAGATTTGATAATTTCAAATTCTGAATCGAAATATAAGTTACGAATTTATGAAAATAACGTAAATGATGTTCTAATACTTAATTTTAAGGAAGAAAAGCATTTTTTCAGGATTTTAACATTTCTATTTTTGTTTTGTTTTTTTATATTTTAAAAACAGCTTTTCTCAAAGAGAAAATAAAAATTCTCTAAGGAAAACAAGGTTTCATCATTTCAATGTTTCCCAAATAAATTATCGGGAGCCATCGTTTCATTCTCAGACCGATCAATCAGGACATCAAACTTAAAGATATTACGTTTTGAACGATCTTCATTTGCAAGCAAACAAAAAATGTATACACAGATACGATTGAGTGCATGTACACATAATTGCCATCTATTTATATGTCGTAATGATTAAGATTAAGTATTCCTTTGTAACCTTCTTTCTACCATTTGACTCCACGTCGGTCAATGGTTAGAACATCTCACTGTTGAACTGAGGATAGTGAGTTCAATTCTTACCAGACAGTATAAGACAAACAGCGTTTCTCTTCTGAAAATATCTGTCGCCAGACTACCGCACACACTCTCAAAAAACTCCCAGATAAACAAACAAATCAGATCTCACAAATAGCAATTTATTCTATCAATATCAGTCAAACGTCTAAGCACACGTGAATTAAATCTTTCAATCTCAGAAGCGAGTAGAGGGAAGTCAACGAAAGCCTCAAAACGTCTATCACGGGTGTTGTGCAGTATGATGTGGCTTGGTGCATAGAGATCATACATTAACTAAAGAAAGTCATGTTGCCAACGGTCACTCAAACCGCCCACGACAAATTGGCTGCTGCCATATTGGATAAAATAGGGGGCAAACCAAACAGAGCCCGGATGATATCTTCTTTTTTGTCTTTTCTAGAAGTATATAAAAACACTTAAGCCAATAACCAACGAGTAACCAGAAAAGCAGTATTTCTGCTATATAGTTAACGAAAACAAACACGCAAACAATTTCCTCAACATGAGTGTTTGGCCGAAAATTTCTTGAATAGACGGAAAAGGGCATGAGAAAAAGCAATTTGCACACCTCTTTCCAATTTACTCAATATGGCGGCATTCCATTGGAATCCAATATTCGGTCATTTGGGGTTTCATGAGTTTTGTTTCTTGTTGTAGAATAGAACCATATTTTCATATTCCAATTTCTATGACTTGAATGAGGGAGAATAGTTCGTCCTGGTAAAAGTTGATTGTCCAAGTTAGGGTAGTCTTGATAAAGACCGTTAATGACTGCCACTTCGACCGCGTCAACGGCGGTTATCTTTATAATCGACTGATCGCCACTGAGGCCATGGGAACGTCAATTGCAAACATTCTTTTTAAAGTTTACTGAGGTGTATTGAAAGAGTGGTTACCTGGTGGTAGTCGACGCTTTTTTCTATGATATGAAAATGCAGCCATCACAAGCAATATAATTCCCAGGGCTACTCCAGTTACACACACAACAATTGACTTCATCATCCCGATGTTACCACTTTGATTAGATCCTGGCGAGGTTAGACGGCTGAATGTGGACAGTGAGGCTAAGGTTTCAGGTGGCGTCGTTGATGCAGGATCTTTCGTGAATAAAGAAGAGGAATTAGATCCTGCCGAGGTTTCACGACCGATTGTGGACAGTGAGGCTAAGGTTTCAGGTGGCGTTGTCGATGCAGGATCTTTCGCGAATAAAGAAGACGAATAAAAATCAAAAAGGAAGAGATTGGCTTGCTAACTAAGCTGAAAACTTAGGTAAAAGTTAATATAAGTTTTGAAGAGCATTTTAAAACAAATCTAAGTTTGCCTCTTTCAAGAGAATTCTTAAAACGATTAATATTGTCGTTGAGCTCAATTCTATTGTTATTTCAGTCTTTTCTCCAGACATCTCCGAATTAAAGATTTTCTAATGACTTAACCAGTTGCGAAAAAACCTTGAAAGAATATTTTGATTTATTGTTGACTTGAGTTCATGTCTCACATTTTCACATTAATATCTTAAATTAAATTTTTCAGACATCAAGAAATTAGCAGACGGATTATTTGATCCACTTGAGTATTCATGAATAGTTAAACTGTTCGAGTACCTGGAATAATTCTTAAAATCGATTACAATAACTATGTAGAAAGATAAAAGTGGTCATGGTGATAAAATTTATATGAAACAATCAAGCATGAACAAAATGCTTCAATAAACACATATGGAAACACAATTGCAACAGTCCTACCATCATAAATAGGAATAAATTCTGCAAAATGAATCTCAGCACCTCTTAGTTTAGGTTGTGGTATCACCTTTGAAAGCAATTTTGTAAAAATTATTGAAAAATGGATATTAGGAAAATTCACAGATATTAATAAATAATTATTATACATAGTATATTATATTAATATTATGTCTGACATTCTTTTGAATTCAGTAAGTAGCACAATTGCAACTTTTCTCTATGGCCCTGAAAGGTGATATTGATTCACAGTTCTGATGGGTCAAAGAGGAAATTAGAGATATCTTTTTATATCAAACTGGTAACTGCCAGAATTACCATAAGCTTACCAAAATTCGCTTTGTTTTAAATTTTCACCGAGCGTTGTCGTGAGCATAAGAAAGATTTTTGATTTTCTTTGGCCAATATTTTAGTTTACAGATAATGCTAATGATATTTCAGTTGAAAAGACCCCTGGTATCACTCAGTAGACCTCGTAATGATAAGGGCAAATTAGGAAATGAAAAGAAATTTAGGGTAGGGAGAAATATTACCCGACGCGATGACAAATAAGGGCGTTTATAGTAGAGAGGGTGACATTTAATCACATAAATTATTCATCCCATTGTGATGCAAGAATGAAGATGCATGAGAAGCAAGAATGAAGTATGAATGTACAACAAAACGTATTAATTCTATTCCCAACACGTAATCAGAAGTACCAATCTGATTATGTGTTGGGAATAGAATTAATACGTTTTGTTGTACATTCATACTTCATTCTTGCTTCTTATTGGTCGACATTCACCAGTTAACTTTCAATATCTGGAACCCTTGACATCATTTCCGCCGAATATCGTGAATTACTCGACGGAGCTGTCCAAAATAATAAAAAACAACTCCTTGACGCTGATGACGCACCACCTCAAGGCTGTGAAAATAACAAAACAGCAAAAATATCCTGTATCAGTTTGGAAAGTTAATCGTACGAGTATTTTTACTGCAAATCTTCTTGGATCTATCGCTGTTTTGAATGTAATGTTTAAAAAACGAGCAGGAGTGCTTTATCGGATATAAAACACGATGCGGAAGCCAAGTGTTTTGGGTCCGATGAAGCACGTACTGCGAATTTTTTGAACGGCTTAAAAAAACGAAACGTTTTATATGCTAGTTTCTTACGTTAGTTTGGGAATTTCTGTTTTCTAAGGCGAAAAATATTGAGGAAAATTTGAAAAGAAATTCAGGATAAAGTCATACGTGTCATTATCACATATAAAGACACGACATGGTTGTGATTTTCTTTTGTATTTTTTCTCATGAATTATTAATGAGTTTTTAAGTAATATTTAAAAACCGAGAAGAAGTGCTTTATCGGGATTTAAAACACCAGTCGATAGCCGAGTGTTTTAGACCCGATAAAGCACGAACTGCGAGTTTTTAAAATGTCTTCTAAAATGAACCCCCTAATACCTTAATTTATTTATTTATTTATTTATTTATTTATTTATTTATTTATTTAACTTAATTATACACAGAATTCAAAAAGTTGACACTTATTTACATTGAAGCTGTGTACAGAATAATTATAAAATACATATAAATTAATAAACAAATTAAATAAATCAATAAGTATAAAACCAAAATATATATATAATATAACTAATATCATATACTTTCATTTCTCAAATCAATAGTTTGAGGTAAAACTCCTTATTGATTCAGAATTCTTTACATGATTTGGTAAATCATTAAAAAGATCAGCGGCTGCATAAGAAAATGATCTACTTCCTGATTTTGATGTAATCCTATAGAAATGAATATTACTGCGTCCCCTAGTATTATAATTATGTACATCCAAATTACAAGAAAACAAATTTAATAAGTAGGATGGACAAAAACCATTTATGCAGCGGAAAACTTGAAGACATTTGTGGAAAGTCCATCTCTCAGTTAGTGGTAACCAACCTAACTCCTTAAAGAGCTGTTCAGAGTTTACTTCCCTAATCTTACGCTTAAGAATAATACGAGCACCTTGCTTTTGTAATCTTAATAGCCTATCCAAATATGTTTTATCTGAATTGGACCATACAATATAGCAATACTCATATAAAGGTTGAACAATTGAATTATGCAATTGCTTACATACATCAATGCTAATATATTTTCTAATTCTACTCAAGAGTCCAAGTCTACGAGAAACTTTAGATGCTATAGTATCAATGTGTCCATGCCAGTTCAAATTCGAATCAAAAATGACTCCTAAGTATTTAGAAGAGTTTTTATAAAGTTTGGAAATTTATCTTTCGGAAGCCGAAAAAAATTGCACATCTTCTTCACATGTAAAGCCACATGTGTCTTTATCACATATATAGATCCGATACGCTTATGATTTTCTTTTGTCTTTTCCTTATGGATACTTAATGAATTTTAGAAGTGTGATAAAACAATTATTGGATTCGGCTTCAAGAATCATCCAGACCTCGGTCAATCTTATCCGCCTCACCCTTCAACTTAGGCAGATAAGATTGACTTCTGTCAGGATAATTCTTGATATCATGCTAAGCCTCATCCAATATATGTTTAATACCTTGGCAGTACGACTACTTCATTTCGGACAAGGCTTAATAATCATTAAAGCTGCTTATTAAAAGATGTGAAAAAGGGTCAAGGAAGAATTCCGGGTAAGCATTTCTACTTCTATTTATTTCAATGCGGTGACACAGGTTTGGCAGTTCTTCTTATGATTACTTACAAGAATAATGTAAATAGGCCCACTGACTTAGAAGATTTTTGTACTATTAGTTAAATACTTTCGTCCATAGAAGATTGAATCTTAGGTATTTTATGTAAATGAAGGATTATTGAAATTTTGATGAGATGTAATGAAGAAGATATCAATGGCGCCTTCGAATGTGCGATGTTTTATGTATTTCATGTATTTTATGTATTTATGTTTTTTCTTTGCATTCAGACAATCATTAACAAGATATATTAGCATAAGCCAAATGAAAACATTTATTCATATGTAAGATAGTGGGATTATTTCTAAAGGTTAGCAAGCCACGAAGGCTGAAGCCAAGGTTAGAATTTTAGAATTCATATACTATCACTAGTTTGATTTTGAACATGCTTTAATTGTTATGCTTAATAGCCTGAAAGTTTAGGCGTTTTTGTCTTTAAAATTGACCAAAGAAAGCATTCCGTCGACTATTCACCGCGATGAAATCCTTTGCATTTGCCTTTAGGTCAAGCTTTTCAACTTTTTCTTTGTATATAAACAGCAACATGATGTGATTTAGCCTTTTTTGTGTCATTCTTGATCGCAAGTAGTTCTTCAAAAGTCGAAGTGCAGAGAAAGTTCTTTCTGCAGTTGCAGACGACATTGGGATAGTCAGGTAAACACGTAACAATCGATCGACTTCGCAGAACATAGTTTCAGAGAAGTTTCCTGTATTCATCACATCACAGAGAGTGTTTATTGACGTGACTTCCTTTATTCCAAAGTGATATTGTTCGTTTGCTGTCTTTATTAAATCTGGCAGCATTGCTAACTGAACTTTGAGACGCTCCATGTTTAAATCAGTGGAGTATTTCTCTACGAACTCTACGGAAAATTCAACAGGAATATCATTACACGATTTCAAAAGCACCTGCTCAATCTCGTTTATAATCTTTAGAGACTTCTGATCAAAACGCCTTTTAAGTTCAGAAGCAAGGATATCTAGAACTTCAAAATATTGTTTTCGGTAGTAATCTTCTGGTGTTGCAAAACGAGGATTAGCAGAGCCACCATCCACTCTCCTCGGAATTCGTATGTGTCTAGGTATTGCTGGAGGGTCAATATGGTCCTTTGCTTCTGCTACGGTTGCTTGGTAAAATGTACCAAACTGATCGTCAGATCTCCTCCTTTCGAGGGATTTCAGTGCATTTGTAGTTGCAGAGGTGGCTTCTTGTGCATTTAGAGTACTGCTTTGCAATGTCTTTGAAAGTTCTTCCATTGCGCTGAAGACCATAAAGGATAGTTTCAAACCAAAGAATGTGCTAAATTTTTCCATCAGTGCCATAAAACCAGAAGATTATTTCGATGTCTCATCGGACGAATCTTTACCAACAATGTCTAATTCAGTATATATAACATCGTAGTTCTTGATTATAGCATCAAGAGCACCGGTACGCACCGTCCACCTAGTTGGACAGAGAGGCTTTATTCCAGGTGTGTCATCATTTATCTCAGATTTCAAATTCTTAAAAAGTGCCAACCTTTTGGGTAAAGCACGAATAAGAGTAGCCAAATCAGATGCTAAGCTTAAGGCATCCTTAACACAATCACAATATCTAGCGCATTCTTGTAAGCAAAGATTTAAGAAGTGAGCCAAGGAATGAATGTACACTGCTTTTGGTTCTTCCATAGCAGTTCTTATGGAAACTCCAGAAATGTGACCAGCCATGTTTGATGCTCCATCGTAGGCCTGACCACGGCACTGAGTCGACTGCAGATTACAACGTAACAGCACATCTTTAAGGGGGAAGTAAGTGTTTTTGCATCAGTCATTTCTACTTCAACGAGACCAACCAAATCTTCATGAACTATGTAATAGTCATCAACCCATCTTAGGGAAACTGCTAGTCGCTCTGAGCCACTGATATCTCTCGTTTAGTCAGCAATAAGAGCAAACCACTGAGCTTCCCGTATATTATGAAGAAGTTCCCGCAGAATTCTATGGGCCATTAGCTGAATCAACTCGATGATGTCATGCGACTTATATGAACTATTCTTTAACCATTCTTTCTGTACAGGAACATCTTCTGAGCGGCACTTTAAAATTTCTACAAGGCTACCCTCATCTTTTTTGTGTCCCCTAATGGCCACTCCTTGTCGCACTAGATATTTTAGGGACGACAATTGCTTCAATAATGCTTCTCTTCGTTCAGCTTGTTTTTCAGCATGATGGGTATTAAGTTGAGCAGAAGCGCTTGGTTGCTGGAGTGCTTGAAACTGGAACAATGCTTCGCGATGGCTATGACACTTCTCGTGTTCTCGAAGCCTATGACTAGCTTTCTTCCAGTTGTCAAATCCTTTTTTTATAAAGGCTTCCTCACACTTTTGGAGGAATTTTAAATCTCTATGAGAGACGAATCGACAATAGAAGCAAAAAACTTTCTTCTGTGACACACAAAATGACAACCAGTTGTGCGTTTTATACCACTTAGACCAAAAACAACGATTTCGACGCCCTTGACTTTTTCTTGTTATCTGCGCATAATTCAAGTTAGGCTAGTAAGCTTGAGTTTGTTCAGGAAAGCAGCATTCGTTGTCACAGTTAGTTGCTTGGCTTATAGCAGCATCAGTCGTTTCCATTAAATAATTTGAACCCCTAGCAAAATTCAGTTTGATCCAGTTTCAATTGAATTTATTTCACAAAAAAATTAAACAAGTTAGGTAAAAGACAGTAAACACAGCGGCTTTTTGCTTTGCCAAATTCTCAAAGTCTCAAAACATAATAACATATTTACCTTGGATCGTCTTCGTCATTTTCAACCTCACTGTGAACGATTTCAGGACGACTTGAACTTGAAGTGTTGCCAGAAGAGGGTGGTTCTTGTTCGATAATTGAACAAGCACCACTTTCACTTTCTACAGTTAATACTTCGTTTTGCCTGTATTCAGAATTTTGGTTTTCTTCTCGCCTTTGCCGCTTCCGTGGAGGAGGTGAAAAGAACATAAACAGTTTTGACTGCTCCATTGATCATTATTTACTTTTATTAAAATTATTTTAATATTAATGCAGTTTTTTTGCTTTTTTCTTGCACCACGTGGATTTGTTTAGAAGGATTATGGCTTGGTTTGGATAGGTAACGAAATTTATTGCTATCCTTAGATCTCTGAAATACAGTTTTACATGAAGTATTTCCTCCAAATAAACAAATGCAATTTATGCAAGATGAAGGTCGGAAATTTCGAGATGTGACACAATCTTAACCATCTTAACTCATGAATTTTTTATCAATGCTTCAGATTTAGAGGTAAAGATAGGTAAAAAAAATCAATTAAAATACACTTTTTGCTTACTCAATTCTTCAATGAATCACAATGTCCGTTATATTGTCTATTTCGTAATTTTATATTTTTCCAGTATATATTTGGGGGGGCTGAAGCCCCCCCTAGCCCTCCCAGTTCCGCCGCCACTGAGGGATAGTCGAGTGTTCTAGATCCGATTAAGTACGTACATCACTTTTTCTGAATGATTTATATAACGATCCTATGTTTTAAAATCAATGGTTTCTATATAAGTCAAAAAAAATTGGGGAGAAAAGTAAACGCGTTCTTAATGAGCTTTATGAACATGAATATACCATCACCTATACCTATACCTATACCTATACCTATACCTATACCTACACCTATACCTATACCTATGTTTATGCCTATACCTATACCTATGTCTATGCCTATGCCCATACATATACCTATAGCTATACCTATAACTATACTTATACCTATACTTAACCTATACCTATACTTTACCTATATCTATACTGCTATACCGGCACCTATACCTATACCTATACCTAAAACTATACCAATGCCTATGCCTATGCCTATGCCTATGCCTATACCTATGCCTATACCTATACCTATACCTATACTTATACCTATATCTATACCTATACTTATACCTATACCTATGCCCAAAGTAAAAGTAAAGTACCTTTATTTATACTGGATAACTCTATCAGTTACCAGAGCTGTTCTCCCTGAAAGTCCAATAAGGGCTATGCTTCATGGGTCCAGTGTTACTCCAAGAGGAAACCGGAGTACCCGGAGAAAACCTTGCTTAGTAGAGTCAAACTGGACAACACTCTTCTCACGTGTGACCAAGGTATCTTTCATCAGATAACTGCACGGAGCCGGAATTCAACCCTAGTCACAATGGTGCGAGACACGTGCACTACCACTGACCCACCAGCACCCCGTTCAAGTGAAAAATCGTCGACCCACTTTTGACCACATACAAAATTACTTTTGAAATGATGAAGCTTCTCCTTGTCAACTTATCACCTCGTTCCAGAGATAGCCAGAATTTTATCATAACTACACCACTATACCACCAACCACCATACAACCACAATACCACCAGCACCCCCTATATAGTACTCCCGCCTATGCCTATACCTTCTACTCATACCTATGCTTATGGCTATACCGATGCCTGAACCTATATATATCTGTACCTATACCTCAACTGTATACGTATACATACACACAAACTTATATCCATACGTTTGTATGTTCACTTCATTAAATATATACTTTTAAAATTAAAAAGGCTATGATAGTAAGAAAGAAAATAGGAAAAGAAAAAAGGAAGGAATGAAGGAAAGAAAGAAAGAAAGAAATATAGAAAAAGAGAAAGAAAAAATGGAAAGAAAATAACATGTTTCGATTGAGTCTAGTCAGACTAGGAAGTCCAATTAGGACTCTTATTTCATATTATTGGATTAATGTTTTATTAAATTAAATTAGGACCCTTATCTAATTTTACTTTATTTATTTATTATTTATTTATTTATTTATTTATTTATTTATGTATCTATTTTATGCTTTTTAAGCTCTTTATTTCTACTTGCTATACCAAGAACTTAAAAAACTGTGAGAACAACTTCACACGCAAAAAGCCCCAGATACATTCCAAACATGCATAACTCAATGGAAATCAATACCTGAAGGGCTTCTGGCCATTTTCTGATCTTAATTCGCTTTTTAAGACTTCCACAACTTTTACTCTGGTTATCTTTTTAATGTAGCACCAGTGTTGCCATGTGGGTTGTCTGCCAACTAGACCAATCCACCTCCGCAAGTAGTCCAAAAATAGCCCAATCGCTTTTCACCAGAAATAGCCCAATTTTGCTACAGTTAGTAAAAACCAGCCCAATTTATAACGAAAAATGTTGAAATTTAAACACAGTTCCACAGATTATAGTGACGTATCACAGTGATTTTCTTTTTATAAAAGGCAGTTCAAGAATTTCACCTAAAAAGGAATCGCGAAGGAGTTTTCAAGGTGGCAGGAGGGCAAAAATTACAGGAGAAACATTGACAGAGAAAATAAGTCAAATTCCTCCTGGTTAAACCAAGACGTTTATTCACTGGTTTGATAACCACTAGCAAATTGGAAACAATAGTAAAGTCCGGAGACGTTCTCTGACCAAAATTATATTTTATTTCGACGTCTCCAATAGTAAAGTCGCCGAAAAAAGCGGACCATTGGCATTTGCCTGCCTTGCCCCCACCTCCACGGTTTTGACTAAATTGTGACAAGTAATTCGTTTTGTTTCATTTGATATCTCCAGGTGCTCTACATATCCATCCTTTGATAATTTCTTCCTTCTCCCACTCTTTGCTGTATTTTTTCTCGTAATTCGTCGACTTTCCCATGATATTTTACATTTTACAAATCTCTACTACAATCAAAACATGTCGCAACGGTGATCTGCAAAAACTAATTCCAGCCCAAAAACCCGCAACCTGCAACCTCCCAAAATTTCCCGCAAGCAGGCTTAAAAGCCAGCCCAATTGGGCGGGAAAACCACCCATCTGTCAACATTGTGTAGCACCACATATCCAAAGTAACTGTCTCAGCAAATATTGAAACACCTCAAATTTGGTTAAAAACTCTACTATTGCAATGTTTTTCGTCTACCAAGCCTCTTTGGTGTTGTGACATCATATTAAGCACTCTTTGTACGTTACATTTGATGAAATTTATGTCAGGGAAACGTCGACACATCGTTCAAATCTAAATGTCCCGTCAATAAGATTTGGTTTTAAATTTATTTTCAAAACTTCTCTAATCAAAACATTTCTCGAACAACAATCCCAACAGATAACTTCTGTTGATTCTAAATAAGGAACGACGCTTTATGGGGGAAGAACGCATCCATTTCTATTATAAAGTCTATACTTTTCAAAACAATTTTTTCCCTTAATTATACTCGAAAAAGTTATTTTTGCTTAAGAGAACAATTCCACGGTCTTATGCAGGCAACTGCGGCCAGTAATTTTGACCATTGATACTGGCCCCAGAGTTAAGATCTAATTTAAGACAACATTTTAACTGCAAATTTAGTAAAAAGAAGCAGAGAAAGATTGCGTTTTCCAATGTTTAAACAAAGTTGGTCTTTATTTTTTAAGTCAGGTGCAGCGTAGGTCGCTTTGGAATCAATATTTCATCCCAGGTCGAAAATATACCATTTTCGCCGTAGAACTATTTATCATAAGTATTCTCTATTGAACCCACGCAGTTATCCACCAATTAACTGTATGGCAGAATTTGAAACGTTTTAAACAGAACTTATTCCTTACAGTGTAAAGAAGTGAGAATCTTTATTTGCTGCTCCTCCTATGATGTGATTAAGTTTGAACGACTGGCATGTAATATTAACCTTTTTTGTGAGTCATGCATATTAATTTACTTATAGCATTAATATTATGCAGCAACGTTTTTCAAATTAATGATTACAACGATAACCTTCAATTTGATATATACTATTAAACAAATTAATGAAAAAATGCAGAAACGAATTATACCCTTTTTGGCATAATTTTGAAATTATGAAAGTAGTATTGAAATTTTTGGGACTTACAGCAATATCTAAGTTCCAGTCAGACCTCCAGCGCTTTGACTCCTTAATTTCGAATTCATTGGCCTGTATGGGGAGCAAAAATGTTTCGTTACACATTAACAAACATACAGCTAAACTGCTTAACAAATAAGGAGAGGATGTATCAAAATTACCGGTTTTTTTAATATTAGACACTCTATGGAAAAATCTCCGGAGGAAAACCACATGAAGAAATAATTGCGAAGTGAAGTACCATTCTTTTCTACAAAAGAAGACGATATTTTAAAATTCCTTTGGGCAGCTCTATATGCTAGCTTAGAGTGAAGACGAAATTTCACTTTATTTGGATTTCATTAATACGTAAGATTGTTAGGAGATCCTCTCTGCCAAATTTTCTCATGTCAGCGTCTACACGAACAGGAAAACAGGAATTTGTCATCTACATCAGATTGAACTATGATGGTGTTCTAGACCTCATGTAGAATTGCACGGATGAAACATATTTCTAAAGGACTCATATCACTCCCCACTGCAGTAGAGCTGCGATTTTATCGACTTAGTCCGATTTAACATTGCCTGAAGATCGTTGAGTGTGATCGATTGTTTCCCCTACTTTTAGATTTTTTGTCTTTTTCTTCGAAAATTTTGAAGGTATTGCACCAAGTAGCGACAATCCTCAATGTTCACCATGTTATTCACCTCAATATCGAAACTAAAAATCCCAGACAGCCAGCGTCGCCGAGAGCCACTGCGGGCCCCGAGGGGAAGAGTAGAGTAGTTAGTAGACACCCTCCTGTCCAAAATTAATTTCATTAACCTTTCAACTATTGGGTAAAGTTCGAAAATTTTCATGACAAGGAATTCACGGTTTTGCACTGTCTCGCCGTATGAACTTCAGAAATGAACAAAACAGTAAAGCAATTCTAAATTTATATCAGTAAACACATGTAATACCAATTTCAAAATTTTATAGCAGGCTTTCAAAAGTTCCCTCGTCTAATTAATTCAGTATTACATTAAATCAAACCACATATGCCCATTGATGCATGTCACATATGCGATAAACGTCATGTAATATAAAGTTATCTTTCTTTTCGTGTCTGGAACACGAACGTCGCCAAATTGGAATGCAAAAAATGATCATATAGTCTTATTTTACTTAGAAACACTGATGACATATGTACAATAGTTCCTTATCCAAGTAATAAAAAATATGCATTCAATATAGTACTTTACGGCCAAAAGGGGTTCTTGATTTCTTTTCCGTGCCCCCTTATTTTGTCCGAGCAGAGGGTCAATTTGATCCCGCTACGCCCCCTGTCGGCGGTACTCTAGTCAGCTTTTAGAGGTCCTCTAATGTATTTTGGAATGGTTAAAGTTTGAAATTGCTTCATTTTTTTTTCATGTCTTTGGAGTTTATGTATCGTCTTGGCTAATGTTGCTCGAAGACAGCCAACATGAAATGCTCATTTAACTGTCGTTAGTTAGTTTGTGGGCTTAGTCTTTCTCTTCAATAAACTGAAATCTTTTTAAACCGATTTTGCAAAATCACCCATTAAAACCGAATTACTTTTTTTCCCATTTGATGAAGTGTTTCACTAACGTCTCAATGTAATTATAGTTTTTGTTATTGTGATCACAAAAGACAATTCGGTTGGTGTGACCTGTTTGAAAGATAAAGTACACATGTTTAGTAACAGTTTAAAAATGACTTAATCACAAAGCATTTGAAACTCAATCCTATATTTCCATCCAGGATGATGGCTGTCGGCTGCATATTCATATGGCCAGAAATTGAGGACAGGAAGCAATTTGATTTGCGGGGGCAATTTTTGAACGCATTGTTGGCCATCATATGTCAATGGCAGGCTTTCAATAGAGAAGTTTCATTGCTAATAAAAATTTAATGGCCCAGTTGATGGAACATCAGATATAAATTTACAAAGTAAACTTTAAATGAAACCAAATTAAGGAAATTTTTTAGTTGAAGTCTTTTTGTTAGTAAATTTTAACACAAAACCGCACTCGTCGATGTTGTGGTTGTTTATGACAAGTTCGGTTCTCATCTTGTCAACTTATGGATCAACTTACATACATTCTGAGGCACAAAAATCATACATTTCAAGACATTTGGGAGTATATTTTAAGACATGGAAATGTCGATAAAACAAGTACAAAACAAAGTATCATACTTTCCGAGTGCATTCAGACGTGCATCCGCTCGACATACCAACCAGGCATAACCAAACTCGTGGCTCAAAGAGGCATACTTCGCCAAATCTTGCAGATTTAAGAGACTTGTGTACATGGAGAAAAAGGTATGATTATAAGAGTCTCAGGAATTTATTTAGATTTACCGAATTGTCACAAAATTTGCAATGGTGAATGTTTGTGTTATTTGCTAATGTTGGAACGTGCACATGTAGGAATTTTACACGACATATAATTAAAATGTGCCTTGAAGTGCCATCTTAAAATTGTCAGATAAGGAACCAATGCGCTAGCTTATTCGCAATACTGCCCACGATTTCTAGCCACGTTTCCTACTTTTACTATTCTGATAAACCTACTCGGCTGGCATGTAATAGTAATTGTTTACAGTCCGCTACAGTTGTTGGAAAAGCAAGAGTGAAACGTGTAGAGAAAACTTAGAAGCAAAGAGACATACTTTCTTAAGAATATTTGACAAGTATAATAATGCTGCTTTTTTGCTGCAAAGTTACATCGACTAAAATTTTATTTCGATTTATATTAAATTTAGGTTCCTTCAAAGAATAAATTTGTGCTTACTGAATCGCTTATTTCAGGATTATATCGTTTTCAGATATAAGTCATTTCACGAAAATAATACAAATATCAGCTTTTAACATGGTGCGAACATGAAATTTTAATTTTCTGCGAAAATACCTACCAGTCCTAAAATTCAGAATTTCTCGGATGCCGTTGATAACATCCTATTAAAATTTGACATATGATATATCTTATGATTAATAAAATTGAGAAATTGAATTGACAAATTTTAAAAATCATATTTTTGTATTCTGTCGTAGAGGCATAGAAAGTGAAGGGTATTACGGATACATACCTCCCATCCTTTATTCTAAAGTCTCCATTTCATAATGTAAACGGCACTCTTTTTTTTGAACAAAGACATCCTTCACAGTGAATATGTATAATCAAATAGTATCAATTTAGGGGAGCTTTTTTCGTATAGAATGCATCTTAAACCACGTGCCTCCCTCTCCAATTTATACTTCATTACCACGCCACAGTTATATTGTATCATTTCTGTCGTACGTAGTATGAAGATTGATGGTATCTTCGACAGAATTTCAAATGAAACAGCTTTCTACAGGATTATATTTTCATGAAGCATTAAGACGGCTAATCATAAGAATATTATGAGAATAATCATAGCATCAAAATTAATTCGCTCATCTCGAATTCTTTTTCGGTCATTTCTTTTTTTGTTTTGGGTGGGGGTGGTTATCTCTCAAGTAAAATGGGATGCTAATCCCAAGCTACTCCATTTTAAGAAATTTTGCGTACGATATAGTATTTATTTAATTAACTTCTTGACAATTAAATCCATGGAATGTGTGTCCAACAATGTAGATCCTTACAAAAGCGACAAGTTTCATAAAATACTAAAGAACAAGTCAATCGTTAATAAATTCATTTTTGTTACGTCTCCGTTATGTTTAGCAAACTAAAAGAAATTGAAATGGTTTATCTTGTACCTTTTGGAGTTGTCCACCGAATCCTTGCAATGTAAGTGGTTTTTTGTTTAATAAACTGAACTTTTAAATTCTCTTTTGTTAGAGGTGGATATCCCGACACATCTTCTGAGATACGCTTGTTATCGCAACCTTAAAAATAATCAACAGATTATTGTGTTTGCCCCATAACCTCGCATAAAAACTCAAACAGTTTGAGGTTTTATGCCGGAGTTAAGGATATATTTAAATAACCACGCAAACTAATAATTTTACAACTCCAAGAATAGTACAATCATTCATTCCACAGTAAATTTTCCTTTCTTAAAATTATTAAATTGGATGTGTTTAAAGTAGAACTGATTGTAGGTACAGTTTATCCCCTCGCCCACCACGCGAAGTGCCACGCGAGGACCGAAGGCACGAGCGGGCGAGGGTACTAATCTCGACATGCGTGGAGTCCTTTTAAACGAGTCGTGACTAGGGTGAAAAATTCTGTCTATTTATTTGTTTATTTATTTATTTATTTATAGGTATATGTTTACTTCTTCCGCACTCTCAAGAATACAGTGTGCAAAATTGGGGACTGGTATGTTGTTGACGAAACGAGAGATCGAATTAAGGATATTGCTCTCGTAGTTTTTTCGCTTTTATGGACCACTACAAAATTGTTTACACCATTTGAACACTAACGCCAGTAAATGATTGAACACCAATTCATGAGATGGTTTTCGTTAAAAAGAGTAGGAGCTTGCGACTGATTTCAGTTTTTGAGGCCGTCTTAACCATTCATTACTTGGACATTGAAATATCAGCTTTCTAACTTAGCTCCAGAGAAATTGCCTGACTTATCACTTTGTGTGGCATGGTTTTGAGTTAGATTTTCCTGATGAATTTCGACAAAAGCTACAGGCATGAGGGAACTTGAGCTGGCGCTTGTTGACTGGACATTTGCTGAGCAACTCATTGTTTACGACATTCCTAGCTGATGTTGAATGGATGTTGATTGGTATAAATCGAGACTTTTCATGTTCTGATAACCATGCACTTAGCTGTGCTAGGTAAATCACAGGTATGTCTAAATCTAGAAGCCTTGAAGTATAGGTTTTGCAATCAGAATGGTTCGTTAATCTCCCCTGCTGGCCAATGAAGAGAATAAGAATGAAGTTATTCATTCTCTGAAGATGTTTCGTACAGCAACGAAACATTAGAATTATACTGTAAACCTTTAAATATGCCTATTTTTGCGTGTTTTTTGCTGGGCTTTATTATTTCTTCTTCGTTTACGATTCCCACCTGGCACCTCTGTCGCCTGTTGTCATTTCAACGTCAAAATCACATGAAAAGGGATCAGTCCGGGAATATTCCAGTTTGTCCGACACTTCAAGGAAAATAATCACAGAATTCATTTAATTAAATATTTCAAATTTTGGCTACAATCGAAAAATTTTGCTATAAACTCGTTTTCTAATGTTAATTCAAGCTTTAGTTATTTCAGCACGTTCTTTTAAATCTAAAATAAATTTCATGTCAATCAGATGCGTTAATGTTTAAGAAACTGCTTAAAGCGGCTTAAAATATTTAAGATGATGATCTGTTCAATTACAAGACGTAAAAAAACTTAATCCAATTTTACTGATGTCGATAGTTCTTTAGGATGGCTATTTATAATGTTAAAATAATGGCAATTTAAATGCAAAGTTACTTCATAAAGTTTATTTCTTTAAAGGGATCACGGAAATAATCCAAATGCTCACTTTATTTCCATTTTTCTGGGCATTGTTAAAACAAGCTTACTAAATGAATCAGGATTCCATGTCTCGTCATGGATATTAAACATACATTGAAATACTTACGTCCAATTTGATTGCGTTTACTGTGATGTCCTTTCAAATTAGAAATCATTAATGGTCCCTACGAAAAATGGAGAAGCTAAAAGCAAGAAGTTGACGTCATAGCCGAAACAACTATCAGCTGTAAAACATTAAATGTTTCTTAGAGAAAAATCACACAATTCTTAAAGAGCGTTATGTCTTAACTTTTCATGAATACGGTTGTTGTAAAACAACAAATTTCAACAACAGACCAAATGACTAAACAAAGCAAACAACAAAGAAAACAGAAAACAAAACAAAAAGAAACAAAATAAAATATCATTCAGAAAAGAGTTATGATACATCGGGTAAACGTGAAACAGTGAACTCGTTCACATTACGTTTGCATTAAAAAGAAACGAAATGAACGTAAAGTCAATTCGAATAAAGATTTCTTAAAGTCACAGAGAATGGCTTTTACAGCCACTCAACAACACATCCCATTCCTTAAGTGTTTAGATATGTTTGATTTACATGTGAGAAAACTATGACGACAATTAATTAATAAACATAAAATTAGTACTAAGAGATCAAATATGTCTGATATTATGTGAGGAAATCGTTTGAAATTTCTTAATCCATTAAGCACCATTATAATTATCAAAAGGTGTGGAGATCAGGATTTATTTCCCAGAGTTCCTTCTAAAGATAAGCAAAATCTATTCGTGTTCTATTAATTCGCAGCAATACTTTGATTAGGTCAAATCAATTATATTTCCTCCAAATTTTATATTCCAAATATATTTACATCCAAATCTTATCCTAAAAAACTAAAATTTTGATATTAAGCAAAGCGAACTCTTACAGTTGGGTGTTATGAAAAAAGGGATGTTTGTTGAAGTGCGTCCAGGTGCAAAGTTTTTCCTATTATCGTCGAACAAATGGTATTCCAAAGATTTTAAATGCTGTACGTATAACCTGATGCCATTGAATGTGTCTTTTCTAAATTATTAGCTGTATAGGCCACTCTGTCGCTTCAAGAGTTCTTCAAAAAGTAACAGAAAATTCTTCATTCATATTCTCGTTAATTCCCAGATGTTTCTTGAACGTACAATATATTTCATAAAATTTAATTAAAATCGACTCCGAGGCTTTTGCATAGGAAGAATAAGCGTGGTGTTTTTCGTTTAGAAATCTTGACCGCATTCAGATGCAGACAAGACTTAATTCCCATCAAACCCTTAACACCCAATTTCCAATATATCGGACTCCCAGGGAAAAAGAAGTGATGACATTTCAAAACAAAAGCGAAGAGAAAACGAAAACTAAAAGAATATATGAAATCGCTGATGATAATTTTAGATAAAATGTGACCAAAAACGTATTGGTGCAAATACACCTATCATTGAAATCTTTCATAACGAGCAGACTGGAGCAGAACTGAAGGAAAAGATGGAAAATATTTGTCTCGTTATCAAAAAGAACATCCCATACATACACTATGCAATTAACGCCATGAGTTTGCTTATTAAAAGATCACGAGTTTGCAGTGTCATAATCCGGCCAATGACACGAAAGTGATCTTATTAAATCCGCAAGCTAGTGTTTTTGTAAATAATTAAACGCATGGCTTGCCACATTCATTTTATTCAAAGTAACTTAAATCTACGGTGATTATAAGGCCAAGGTTAGCGGATGTTGAACTGACTATCGTATGGACACGCCATTGTAACACTGCCAAAGTGAATAATATATAAAGCCGACTTTCTCTTCGACACCTCGGGAGCACTACTGATTAGGGCAAGCCATATATGGTGAAACTCATCTCAACCCAAGCTGATATTAAGGTTCACGCACATGGCTAACAATGCGTTATTAGCATAAACAAGGACGAGATGTCAAAATAGCAGGACTTAACAGGATTAGAAGAGCATGTTGGCTAAGACTGACTGTTCTTTCAATTCGGGATAAACGAGTCAACAAATGAAGTATTAACAAATGAATTATACTCGCATTGAATATGGCGAAACCACGAATTCTCGTTGAAAAAAATGTACACAACTTTTCCTGGTAGAGAGACTTTCGATTATTATTTCCTGGCTCTTTGATCCCTATCCGAATTGGCCGAAGACAATAATACCCTTGAAATCAAAAACTCCAGAATTTAAACTTAAATCACCAGGATGATTTCTGACTTCTCTTGTGGCTTGGTCGTGAAAATGACCTGTCACTTGCATCACGCGATTAAGTCCTTATGCACGTTATCACGTGCATGCTTGAAAAAGAACATGTGCATGATAAACGGAAGTCAAAGCACGTGCGTGCGTCATCAATGTTCATTTATTTTCCTTTTAATCAAGTAGCGTGGAATGCTTGCACGTCCATTCGCACAGTTCTAACACAGAAGACAACTTGGCTAAAACAATGCCAGCCCATGTAAGATGTTTTAACAATCCAAACTTGATGAAGTAACTCTTCGCCAATCGAGCGAGCTGTGCTTAAAGATGCGTATGAGCACATGTTATGAACATGTCATGTCTCTGATTTGATATGACCTTACGTCCTTGGCAACTCTTTTGGAACAGTTTGAGCACAGCGTCTGCTCGACAAATATCTGCAAACAGCAGTCGGGTCTTTAATAAAGTAGTGTCATGTTTAACATTTAAAAGATAATTCCAGGCTTATCTTTCTTTCGAGGGTTCGGTTCACTAGAGTCCTTCTCACTAATATACCCAAACAAACTCTCCTTTATTTGATATAAGAGAACTTTAAGCCTATTGGCCCACTATAAATGTTCGTAAAATTTGCACGCAACATCCGGAACAACTCAAGAATTACAAATAAAAATTAAGGGTTCCAACGAAACCCGTTGTCCAAACTTTTATATTATCTGTACCTCCTTTAGTTACCATAAATCTTGACCCACAGCCTATTTCAAACCAAGATGAGATTTCTCAGGCAGCGAAAAGCATGTTCCATTGTCTTAAAAAAAGACTTAAGCCAAAGATCGAACATTTCAGGAGACGAACACTAAACTTAACCAACGATGAACCAAAACCGGGCAAGTTAAATCCGTTATGAAGGCTGACATAGACATTTTCATAGCAAACCTATCATTAAGAATACAGTTCTATTCGTTTAATGGCAAAGTTGATCTTCCGTCGCAATTCCTGTCTACCCAGACAAGACGTATGGTCCGCCTACATCTATATCAAAATGAAATCATTGGAAGTTTATCGAGATTAAGCCTAGCTTTTCAGTCACAGAATTATG
Organism: Heliopora coerulea; assembly: GCA_030142905.1. Classification (NCBI taxonomy): domain Eukaryota; kingdom Metazoa; phylum Cnidaria; class Anthozoa; order Scleralcyonacea; family Helioporidae; genus Heliopora; species Heliopora coerulea. The sequence goes on from JASJOG010000142.1 coordinate 507,674, forward strand.
TTCTCCTCTTGCAAAGATCGACATTTGACATGGGTCTCAGTCGGTAACTACACCGTTCCAAACCCAAAAGACAAAAAGAGAAATAAAATACAATTTACATGAAAACCATAAAAGAAACCAGTTAAAGATCGACAATCTACCCTGAAAATTCAAGCTGCAGCTGTACCAAGTAAGTCTTTAGTATTTTTATTCGCTTCGTGATGAAAGCATACACTTGTACTGAAAACATTTCAGGTGAAGCATCCAAAGGACATACAAGGAAATCGAATAGATCTAAAACTAAAATAAGATAACAGTCTAATATTCTTTTGTGAAGGTCTGGTAAGCAGCGACCACCATGTCCGGACGATTATATTTTGTTTCTAAATAAACGGCAAATGCATGCAGTCTGATGAATTTTTGCTGACGCACTAACATAATGTTACAGTTGCATACGTTTGTTAACCAAGATCACTATTGTTAACCTAGTATGCGTTCTAAAACTTCAAACGAGCTTACCTTAGAAATACCTTCAGATGTATTTGCTAGGTTTGTTGCAGTGCAACAGATTAGGGTCGTCAACGAACAATAAATAAAGAAAATGAGCGTCCCAGAGTGAGTCGTGTCTTTCGCCATGACTTTGTTTGGCTGGAAAACAAACCTGTTAATTGACCAAGCTCGGTTTTACGTAACAAGCGAAACAGCCCTTGGCAAAAACACGTGGTTTACTGTTTTCTTAATGACGTTACAAGAGAATTTGCATAAGGTATTCAGTTGAGAACGTTTTTCACGAAAAATTTTTAAATAATGAAGTAAACCTTTGAAAACGTGTTGTGCGAATATGGCCTGTTTATGAACTGTGACAATTTTCAATCCTCAGATGCAACAAACTTTGCTTTGGTGTGACAGCGAGTTAGTGAGGAAAGACCGTAACCGACATGGTGGTGGCGTCTGTGTTTATACTAAAGATCATATTAACTTCCGCGTTCGACACGATTTTTTGGCAAATGACACAGAGGCCATCGCTGTTGAAGTTATCAAAACAATACAGTAAATCTTTTGCTATGATAATTGCTTATAAAGCGCCTGACTGTAATCCTGATATATTTTTCGATCATATATTAAATGCCATCAAAGTGCTTGATTACGAATCAAAAGAAATATATACGATAGGTGACCTTAACTGTGATTTACTTAGTCATAGACTCACCGACCAACCGCTACATTAAACTCGCTAACTGAAATTTACCAACTTGAACAACGGTTAATGGGAGCCTTATTGTTGACATACGATACGCGCCAAAAGCTCATTCTGATTAGTTAACGCATTTGGGGAGAACATAGTTAATATTTTATTAACTATGGGGAAGCAAAATACTCAGACGAGGACAAATTTGCCTTCCAAAGTTTCTGGACCTACCTTCTTTGTTATTGTCTAAAAGTAGTACAGTACACTCGTTATTTGATTGGAACTTTAATAAAATCGTTGTAGAATAATGGACGACATACCTGACGAGGACGCGCAAGACAAATTTATTGAGTTGAAGAATTCTTTGACAAATTCTGTTGTGGTAAAGGCGCTTCAGGTTTTCTCGATGGGAACATTATTAGTTATTTCATTGAAGAAGTAGCGACCGATACGCAACTAACTGGCGACTTCATATCTCTGTGAGAATCATCATTCCGAATGTTTAAGGATGGGCATAATCAAACATTCAAGTGAAACAAGACTTTGGTGTTTTATTCATCGACTGCTTCGGGTCGTCCAGAAGCGTAGAAAGACCGTGTTTACAGAGTTCTTATGCGCCTTTAACAGACGGCATCTTCCATGCATTGTGCTAATTCTACTGTGTTGCCTGTAAAGAAACCAAGGCTAGTTGCAGACCCATTGCTTCTGTTTGTTATGCTATCGAAGAATTCGGTCGGCGATATTTTTCTGAAGAAGAATCTATATAATGTACGGATGAAATGATGAAGTGGACCAGCCATGTGAAAGACTTTTAGACCCCAGATCAACTAGTGCTCTTGACTTCTCGGCAGAATCGCATAAACCGACGAAAAAAAAATGTAGTACAAACGGAAGAAACGCAGGAGAAATAGTTGGCGCTGCAAACAAAACTAATCAAAACGCTGTCGCAAATTTTACAAAAAAAAACCAAAAGAATTCAAGAGATCGCATCCTGACACGAAACATGCGATAATTACGATCATTAATCTCGATGATGCATTGTCATGCGTCTGTTCCAAATGCTGCTTCAGCCAAAACGCAGAAATCTGGTGCGAGCTCGTTTGCCAGGTTAAATTCCCCGTTCTCACCAAGCGTCACGCTTGAATTTGACCCCTCAGATTCCATCCTGTATGTTGTTTCGGAAGTTGAAAAAAATAACCCCCGGTTGTCTGCGGCTCGTGTCTTCTGCCACGGAAAAAAAAGTGGGAACGTCGTTCTTCGACCTCTAAAGTAGTGAATGAACGTTCTTATGTATCGTGCGAATCACTGTATCAAAAACTGAAGATGACATACCGCTTGAGGTGGAATGACTAGCAATTGCAGCAGAGAACTGGTTTAGGCCCCGCCCACACTAATCCAGATAAATTTGTAAACGCATTTTTTTTCTCTGGTTTTGCACTACCGTCCACGCTAAAGCAGCGTTTTTCGGTCACCGAAAACGGAGCTTTTCGAAAACGGTCTCTAGAGTGGAGAAATTTGAAAACGCCGTCTAGGTGGTGACCGTGTAGTGTGGACGGAAAACATTTTATCCGTTTTCGGAGCGAAAACGCTGTTTTCAAATTTATTCGGATTAGTGCGTACGGGGCCTTTGACCCAAGAAAAAATGAATACAATTACTGAAAGAAGATTGATTGTTTTCAGGAAAAGATGGCTGAGAAAGGGTAAAATGAACAATCAATGATGCCAAAATGAAAATAAAGATAGACCAAATGTCATCTTCTATGTATAGATCAACAGTTACATTCAGTCCTTTTTGTTAAGAAAAGTGTTGGCAAAGGAGCATCTCATCTGCCCCTTATAATGACCATGACTGTCAGTGTGAGGGTCGGACATCACGTAAATAAGAGATACGCCTGAAACAACGTTCACATACAAAGAAGGTCGATATTGGTTTTAATCGTTAATATTTAAAGGCGTTTTATAAAAACAAATTACAACCATCAAAGACTAAGAAGTTTCAAAGAACAAATCTGAGCATGTTCTTGTCCGTGTAATTTTATTGTAATATTTGCATTTTCAGGTTTTTATATGTAAATTAGTGATTGACCGATCATCGGAATCGGAATCGGAATCGGACCGATTATTGCGTTATCGGTAGACAATCGGAATCGGTTAAAGTTCCTGTATTTCCCGATTATAACCGATTAATATGGAAATAAAACAACTCTTCAGAAGTTGCCAAATTGGCATCGTTTTGATCAGTTTCTTCTACGATCAGCAGCGAGATGCGCGCGCGTATGTGTCTATCACCAGTCAATCACTTACACAATCTTCTAGATTTGTGCCAGTGACCGCTAGTCCGCGCGCAATGACGACACGCGAGATTGAAGAGGTGTCAGCAGAAGATGAAGAATTCAGTAAACTGCATCACTGTAAAAAGAGCGGAACCTGGAAGGACGGCCAGCTCAAGCAGTACGTATCTGTAGTCAGTGAAATGTGTGTTATTGGTAAGCTAATCCTCCGTGGCACCAGAATTGTAATACTGTGTGTATGAGTAAATTTCATCTTACTGAGTGTAGATGTTTGTAAGCTTGGATATATTTATGATGAAAAGTTTGTTCTCAAGCTTTATCTCAGAAAATTTCTGAGCTCCCCAACGGGAATCGGCGCAGTACTCATTCAAGAACAACAAGGAAGACGAGAGTTATTAGTTATGCAAGCAAACGTTATGCAAGCAAATCAGTTATGCAAGCAAAAGCTCCCCAACGGGTTCAATTCCCGTTGGGGAGCTCAGAAATTTTCTGAGATAAAGCTTGAGAACAAACTTTTCATCATAAATATATCCAAGCTTACAAACATCTACACTCAGTAAGATGAAATTTACTCATACACACAATATCATCATACAGGTATGTTCAGCTTTCAAATACGAAAGAGGCATATCAATATTACGAACCAGGTCTCTAATTAACATCATGCTTGCCGTTTGGGACCCTATAGTCTAGTGGTAAAACAACCGTACCGGCAATCGGGAGACACGGGTAAGATTCCCGTTGGGGAGCTCAGAAATTTTCTGAGATAAAGCTTGAGAACAAACTTTTCATCATAAATATATCCAAGCTTACAAACATCTACACTCAGTAAGATGAAATTTACTCATACACACAATATCATCATACAGGTATGTTTAGCTTTCAAATACGAAAGAGGCATATCAATATTACGAACCAGGTCTCTAATTAACATCATGCTTGCCGTCTGAGACCCTATAGTCTAGTGGTAAAACAACCGTACCTGCAATCGGGAGATACGGGTTCGATTCCCGTTGGGGAGCTCAGAAATTTTCTGAGATAAAAGCTTGAGAACAAACTTTTCATCATAAAATTGTAATACCTAGCAAGTTGAGACCACGAGTCCTTACGCTGGCACATGAAGGGCATCCCGGTATTGTCAGTATGAAGCAGAGACTTCGGTCAAAGGTATGGTGGCCTGGAATAGACAAAGAGACAGAAAGATTTTCCAAAACCTGTTTTGGATGCCAGCTAGTAAGCAGTCCTTACCACAAGGTCCATGGCAAGACTTGGTCTTAGACTTATTAGGTCCTTTACCGTCAGGTGATTCCGTGTTAGTCGTGGTTGACTACTTTAGCAGATATTATGAAATTGAGATCATGCGTTCCACACAATCTGTAAAGATCATTGAGAGTTTGGAGAGAATCTTCATGACTCATGGTTTACCACTATCAGTAACCAGTAACAATGGGCCACAGTTTACTTCAAGCGAGTTCGAAAGATATTTGGAAGGATGTGGTATCGAGCACAGGAAGATCACGCCTTTGTGGCCCCAAGCAAATGGCGAAGTGGAACGGCAGAACCGATCTCTTTTGAAAAGGATGCGGATCGCGCAAGCCGAGGGCAAACAGTGGAAGGAAGAAGTCCGCAAATACTTAATAGCATACAGATCGACTCCTCACACCACGACCGGAGTGAGGCCAGCTAAACTTCTGTTTGGAAGAAAAATCCGGACCAAGTTACCTGAATTCCATGAAGACCGCTTAGCGAGTGAAGTGCAAGACAGAGACGGAGAAATGAAAGCAAAAGCTAAGTTATATGCTGACAAGAAGAGGCATGCAGAGTATTCAGATCTGGGTCCAGGTGACAGAGTGTGACTAAAACAAGAGAAGCAAAACAAGTTATCGACACCATTCGCACCAGAACCGTATGATGTTGTTAGCAGGAATGGCAGCAGCATTATTATCAAGTCTCCTGAGAGTGTTCAGTTTAAAAGGAATACTGCGCACGTAAAAAAATATGCGGAACCGCCACCCATGCCAAGTCAAACTGTTCTTCTGCCTGTTGGAAAGGATGTACAAGCAGAGATTCCTACTCTACCGACGAATCTTGAGATGGATTGTGGAAAAACTAGAACTGCTATATCTACAAGACCAGTTCGTCACAAGAAGCTACCAGAGAAGTTCAAAGACTTTGATATGAGTTGACTTATTAGAACTATTAGCATTTGCTAAGTCAGTGTTAAGTTACTTTGCTAGTGTTATTATTGAATTGCGTGACTTTATCCTAGTGAAGTCAAGTTTACACTAGATGTGCAGCCACGACGTTTGTCCCAGTTTCTCATCATAGTTTCTAAGTTCGTTTTATGTTTTCCCTTATATATAGTGTTCCGAAAAAGGGAGGGATGTAGCGTACTTTCAGTATAGCTTACATGATGTATCTCGGTGTACAAAGGTTTATGGGATTGATTATTAAAAGCATGGCAAGTTAGGTACGTGGTCACAGAATAAGAAGCTGACCAGAAGTCTCACTCGGGGGTGCAATGTGTCCTCGTTTTCCAGTGCGCAAGTCCGGGATCCGCCATGTTGGCAGCCAGATAACTCCAGCCAGGGAACAAGGAACATAATGGCGAAAAACCAGCTTGGATCACTAAAACGGCTTTATCTGGAAAAGTATTTGGACGATTTCTGTTTTACTTTGATATGTCCCAGAGGAAAGGTAAGAGATCAATCTTATCATAATTAAAAGGCGTATAAATAAATTTTCCGTGACATATTCATTTAGTTAGGAGTGGTCATTTGTTCGCTTACTTGTTTACTCGTATTTCACACTCGAAATCGGCTTGCAGCACAGTCGTGCTCTAATTAATTTCAGGTTTTACGTGTTCATTGTAGCTATATTTTCGTGCTGATACCAAATCTAGCTTGCTGATTGCGTGTCACCTTGGTTTTAGTTTTTAAATAATTTCAAAATCAAAGAAAGATATGTTTTGAGCCTTCGTACATGTACGATTTTGTATTTCTTTTCTTAAGACAGACAAAAATGTGCTTCAAAATGTTTACCGCTCCGCAGACTTCAATGCACATTTAAACTTCACAATTGATTTGTGGAAGAAGTAATTTTTAGATTGGACTTTAAATGTGAAAGCGACTAATTGAGATAGCACTTTACATGTAATACCTTGGCTCATCCTTGTCTTAAACCAATTTCAACGTCAAACTGGTACTCATGTCTTGTCTTCACTTCAACCGAGGATTATAAATAGAATTATTCAGAAAAAACGTATGGCATTGATTTGTTGTTATTGTAATTTTTAGTTGATAACTCTGGTCTGGTGTTTTGAACCTCTCCATGAGGAGGCTGCTTGAAAGAAGCAAGGTTTATGCACTGAAGAAAGGGATGACAATACAAATTACATATTGCAATATTTAACTAAAAAAGTCGTCACAGTTCTTTAAACATGAAATTCAATGATTGTGTAAGTCCATATTGATTTTCAGTAGATTGTAACAAACTTGAATATGTATTATTAAAGGCATCTGTAGTGATCTACTGCATGCTTCCCAATGTGATTCCAATAATTCTTAAAAATATCTAGTGTATGCCTTCCTGTAGCATGGCAGGGGCTTGAATGATTTCAATGTTGCATGGAAATTGTCAACTTAGATAGGTATCCACTTCTTTATCATTGATGTGCATGCAAAACATGTTATATGCAGGATCTGAATCAGCATAAGAAAAATTAATTTGAAAGTGGCCTATCAGCTTTTCATGTAAAGCTATCCTGTGAGTTTGTTTTCACATCTTTTTGTGATTATGCCTTCAAGTAGATTTATATGTAAAATTCTACAAAAATAAAGCTAGATAGTAAAAATGAATGAGGAACTGG